>CABHPQ010154131.1:45395-55504 GCA_902168405.1 Peromyscus aztecus | reverse complement strand
TGAGTAAATCTGGGACCGGGAGAGGTGCTCCTCCCCAGGGAAGAGCACACCAATGGTTGTTCATTGCCAAATGATCAGCCCTGAAAACATTATATGGACTCAACAGTAATAAATTACATATATTTAGTAATATATGAACATATGTATATGTACATATGAATTTGTGTATATATATTTGATATATACATATATTTTATATATGTGTGTATAGAAATACTTATATACATGCAATAACAATTAGTAAAGAAAAGAGACTATGACTATGAAGTAGAGTGGGAGGGGCATAAGGGAGGGCTTCAAGGAGGAAAGGGAAGGGAGAAATGCTGTAATTAAAATATAACCTCAGAAATCAACAACAGCAACAAAATTACATTCACGTGTTGGAGAGATGGCTTATTGGTTAAGAGTACTGGCTGCTTTTCTAGATAATCTAGATTTAATTTCCAGCGTATGGGCACTCACAACTGTTTGCTAATCTAGTTCCAAGGTATCTCTGGCCTCTGAATGCATCAGGTATGTGAGTGGTAGACAGACAAACATATAGGCAAAACACACATATGAATAAACTAAAAAAATTAGTTTATACAGTGTGTGTGTGTGTGTGTGTGTGTGTGTGTGTGTGTACACGAACATACCATGGTGAGCATGTACAGGTCATAACCTTGAGGAGCTGGTTCTTTCCATTCACCATGTGGGTCTTGGGGATTGAACTCAGGTTATTAGGCACAGTAGCAAGTACTTCTATCCACTGAGCTATCTCATTGCTATTATATTATATTATATTATATTATATTATATTATATTATATTATATTATATTATATTATTTACATTACATTACATTATATTAAATTATATTTATTATATTATATTAATCATATTATATCATTATATTATATTATATTATTTTCTATTATTTATTTTATGAGACAGAGGCTCATTATATAGCCCATGCTGGCTTTGACCTCTTGATCCTTCTGCTCCCTCATCCTACATGATGAGATTACAGGCATGTACTACCATACCAAGCAGCTTTTTATAGTTCACTATATTGTGTTGGGTTATTAGCAACAGAAAATTGACTAATACAATATCTAAATTGTGCCAATCTCAAGAATGGCTAAGGAGCCAACTGGAGGTATGTTGATTACATTTTCTACTCCTATCATGAAGGTGATGAGGATTTATACTCACTGAAGTAGACTCTTGTTCTGTGTGTATTTGTTTTACACATACAATGTTTCTGTTGATACCACAGTCTACATACTGCCAATGTGTTTCACAATAGTAATGTCATTTCATGCAGCATTGTTTCTCATCAGTTACTTTTAAGTGACATGTGATAAGAACAGCTGATGGCATGAACATTCTTCCCTTGTAGGTCTGAATTTTACATTAAGATTTTGAACACTGAAAAGTCAGAAAAGAGGAGTACAGATTAGTTCCCTCCTAAGAAGTGAAAATTTGAGACCCTACAAAGGGAACTGACTTTTTCTATGCCCCTTTTCAATTAGAACTAACAAGTCCACAGAGATTGGGTTAACATGAACCAATTTGGCTAATTATAAGCTCTGTGCATTGAACTCTCGAGCCTATGTAACTAAATAAAAAGCCATTGCCCCTCCAGTTGTTTAGTTTTTGGTACTAGTCCATTTGGCTCTGTCTTATCTTTCTCCTTCAGAAACAATATTTCCATCACAAGTGCATGCCCAAGTCTATCTTCTTGCCAGGTCTGATGACAGAATCTGACTCTCCAACACTTACCAGGCATGGGAGAAATGATGGATCGTCACTCCTTTATCATGCCCCAGCATAGAGATGATACAGTCTGGTGAGACCCTTGGGAGAAAGTGGATGTAACAGAAATTAGGGGGCATTGTTGCTTCATCATCAAAGGAAAAAGTTCGGAATTGGTGGTACATGCTTGTAGCCCCAACATTTTGGGAGGCTGAGACAGGAGAATTGACAATTTGAGGGCATCTTGGGCTGTATAGCGAGAACCTATTTCAAAGAACTAAACCAGGGACTGTGAGATGGCTCTGTTTGTCAGAACTTGTCATCAAGTCTGATGATCTGAGTTTGATTTCAAGAACCCACATATAGTTAGAAGTGGAGAATTGACTTAATAGTGTTGTCTTCTGTGCTTGACTTCCAGTAATTAATAATAATAATAATAATAATAATAATAATAATAATAAAAAATACCAAAGCAAACCAGGGCAAACCAACCAAATCCAAAGTAAACAAATTATATGGAGTTAGAACAGCCAGATGAAAGAGTGCCCCAAATACAAACTTTTAACTCAGAAGACAATGAATTTTTTAAAATAATACAATTATACACATATTTATGTGTTCATTTTGATAATTTGATACATTTATTAATGTGTAAAAGAGCAGATTAAGGTTTATTAACCTATCAATCTTCCTAAGCAGTGGCCATTTTTTGTGTCTCCATTTAATATTGGATAGTCTTTTTTGTTTTCATTGACAATGAGTGTGGCCAGTATTATGAACATACAAGAATATTCCTATATTGACTTTCATCTATTTCAAGGATGTCCCATAGGAACAAGAGGACAGAAAAATATCATTTATTTGAGTCTATTTTATTTATGTTACATAAATGAGGATTTATGGATGTAGCTTCTGTATTACTAGAAGATAACAATCTCACAGTAAACTCTCTGTTCCTTTGGTACTAAAATCTTTCTACTTCTTCTGCAATGATCTCAGAGTCCTAGGTGCGAGAGTAGTGTTGTAGCTACATTCATTTTGATTGGATTTCACAACTCTGCATTTTGTTTGTGTTTTTCTGACTACTGCAGAGAAAATTTTCATTGATGAGAGGTGAGGACTACACTTACCAGTGGGTATAAAGACAAATATTTAGAATGTAGGTGGGGATTCTGCTGCGTTAGTAAGGCGCTGTTTGTAGGTTCTCCTCCACGATCCATGATGTAAGTAGCCATGGGCAGCTGGCTAGGTCTCCACTAGCAGGTGTGATTTCTCTCTTGTTGAGTGGGTCTTATATGCAATTAGATAGTTTTTGGTTATCACTGTAAATGCTCGTGCTTACTTACCAACCAAAGTCACCTGATATGGCTGTGAGGAATGAAATCAGACCAGGTTGGAGGGGGCCATAGCACAACCAAAGTTGTGACAATTTTATTGAGAGCAATCAGACTTTTTATACCTTTATCATAAATAGAATGTAATGGCAATTACAATTTTGGCAATTTTTCAATACAGTTGTAGTTGCCAGGATACAGTGAAGTTTGCAAGCCGTACAGGGTACACAAGTTTAATGTCTAAGACCAATTGTCCTGTCAGGACTCCATGCTTCCTTGGCTACTAAGGGAACATACAGAGAAACAAAAAGTGGCCTGAATGCTTCAGTGCCTGAGGGAGTGCATCAGTCTTTCAGGAACTGGAAAGCACTTGTGCTTCAGAAGCCATGGACTCTAACCTGAAAGAGCTATGATGTACGCCTCTCAAGGCAGCCTGGCCAAGCCAACTCCATGGTTGCCTGCCTATCACCAAGGTGTGTGTGTCGCTACTGTATCCCTAGGGTTATTATGCCATACTGTTGTTGTGGTTCACAGACATTAAAGCCGGGTAGGACTACTGGCTGCTTCTTCCCTTGTAAATTTGCATGGCACCTTCTGGGATTTAGGGAGGAGGTATTCAGATAAAGTTCCAGCTCAGAGGCCTCTGGGCCCTATCTCTGAAGTTCATGATTATCTTCAGCAATAGGGACTTACCTCCATCTTTGGGGGTGGAAATCAAGGGCAATAGCAGTAGTCTGTAATGTTTTGAGAGTCTTGGACAAATTGACCAACAACTCAGAAGAGAACTTCTCGTGCTTGGTGTTGGGTTTTTTTGTTTAATGGTCTTTGGCTCTTGAAGGGATCATTACCAGTCTAGATTTGAAATTTTCATTTAAATTATGTATGTATATTTATACACTGACTTATGTGTATTATAGGTATTTTTAGGTAGATGGTTAGAAATATGATTCCTCACAACTTTTTCAGACATTCTTACTGTTATTCTCTCCCCTCCTTCTGTGTTTATATCTCTCTCCACTCCTTAATCAGGGCTCTCTCTTTTTTCCACTTCCTTCTTCATATCATTTGTACCCTGATACTGTCCTCTCTATTGTCCCCTGCCTCTTCCATCCACATAATGATCCATTTTAGCTTTCCTGGTTTTTGCAGCTACTCCAGGTTATGTACTCACATCTGAAGATTGGGACCTGGGAGACTCAAAGGGCAGAGAACATGTGATATTTATTTTTCTGTGTCTGGGTTACCCTATTCAATGTAATATCTTTAAATTCCGTCCACTTATCTGCAAATATCATGGCTTCATTTATCTTTACATCTGAATAGTATTGAACATTGCATATGTACCATACTTTTATTGTCCATTCAAAGTTGAAGAGCATTTAGTTTGTCTCCATTCTGTAGATAATGTGAATAGAGCAGCAATGAACACAGCTGAGCAAGTAACTGTGAGATAGGATGTCAAGTATTTTGGGCATATGTCAATATCTGGATCATGTGGCTGATTTTTGAGAATTCTCCATACTGATTCCATAGTGGCTGCATCAGTTTGCTGTCCCACTAACCATGAATGAGTGTCCTTTTTTTCTAGTGCATCCTATTCCACATTTTATGGATGATCTTTGCCATTCTGACTGGTATGTGGTGAAATCTCAAAGTTATTTTGATTTGCAATTCCCTAGTTACTGGGGACAATGAAAATTACTTGAGATATTTCTTAGCTATTTTTTTGTTCTTTTGAGAACTCTCTGTTCAGGTCCCAGGTCCATTTCTTTGAATGAGTTTTTTTTTTCTTTCAGGTTTTTTTTTGTGTATATTCTGGATATTAATTGCCTCTCAGATGTATTGTTGTCAAAGACTCTCTCTAGTTCTATGGGTTTCCTCTTCACCTGGTTAGCTGTTTCCTTAGTCATGCAGAAGATTTTTAGTTTATGACGTTCCACTTGCCACTTGGCCTTAATCTTGGACAATGGAGCCCTATGGAGAAAGTCCTTTCCTGCATCTGTGTCCTGTAGGGTACTGTCTATGTTTTCTTCTGAGAGATTCAGTATTTCAGGTTCATATTTAGGTCTTTGATCATTGAGTTAGTTTTTGTTCAAGGGCATATATATATATATATATATATATATATATATTTCATGTTTCTGCATGTAGATATCTTGTTTTCCCAGGAGCATTTGCCTAATATGTTTTCTTTTCCTTAGAGTATGTTTTTGGTATCTTTTTTCACATTTTAAATGGCTGAAGTTATGTTTCTTCATGGTATTCTTTGATGTTACTCCACTGGTCTACATGTCTGTTTTGTGCCACTACAATATTGTTTTTATTACTATGGCTCTACAATATATTTTGAGCTATGGAATGGTAATCTTTCCAGCATTGTTCTTTTTGCTTTGTAGTGTTTGACTATCTAGGGTCTTTTGTGTTTCCATGTGAAATTTAGGATAGTTTTTCTCTCTATATTCATAAACAATGATAGGGAGATTTGATTGGGATTGCATTGAATCTGTAAATAGCTTTTAGTAAAATAGCCATTTTACAACATTAATTCTATTAGTTCATGAACATGGATATATTTCCATTTTATAGTTGTTGTATGGTGTGACTCCTTCCTGCCGTTTTTAAAAATACAACCTTTTAAACATATGTTTGAATTTTCTTTGCAGGTATTTTACTGAGCAACTGTGAGTCTATATTTAAAAGGGATATCAGATTGTAGGGTTTTTTTTGCTGTGTCTTTACTGATTTTTGTATTACAGTGAATCTGGATTCATAGAAGGCATTTAGAGGTGATCCTTCTGTTTCTATTTTTTTTAAAGTAGTTTAAGAATGTTAGCTGCAGATCTTGGAAAGTCTGGTATAATTTTACTGTGAATCCAACTAGCTTTGTACTTTTTTTTAGTTGTAAGGATTTTTATTACTATTTCAATGTCCTCATTTAGTATGGATCTGTTTAGGTTATTGACTTCTTGGGTTAATTTTGATGGTTTGGCTGAATCTAGAAATTTATCAATTTCTTTTAGGTTTTACAACTTACTGGTTTTTAGATTATTCCATTTTAATATATATTATGTTGATTTCTTTTTCTTAAGAAATTTTTTATTCATTTTACATACAAATCACAGATCCCCCTCTTCCCTCTTCCTGCCTCTCCAGTCTTCCCCCCAACTCACCTCCCCATTTATGGAAGTCCTTACCTCATTTTGAAGTTTGAATTTACTTAATGTCTGCTGTTATGTTCCCTGTTCATTTCTGATTTTCTTAATTTGACTCTTTATTTTTGATTTTGGTTACTTAGGCCATAGATCTGTTGAACTTGTTATCTTCTCAAAGATCCAGCTCTTAGATTGTTGATTCTATGTATTGCTTACTTTGTT
Organism: Peromyscus aztecus; assembly: GCA_902168405.1. Taxonomy (NCBI): domain Eukaryota; kingdom Metazoa; phylum Chordata; class Mammalia; order Rodentia; family Cricetidae; genus Peromyscus; species Peromyscus aztecus. The sequence goes on along the minus strand of CABHPQ010154131.1, from coordinate 49,060 downwards.
TCTTCTATTAATTAATTTCTGCTTTGATTTTTATTATTTCTTGCTGTTCACTGGGTTTGGTTTGTTCTTGTTTTTCCAAATTTTTGAGTTGCATCATCAAGTAATTAATTTTTGTCTCTTCCATCCAGATCCATCTCATTTCTGCCTCTCATTAGAAATCAAACAGGCTTCTAAGGGAATATATAATAATATAACAAATACAATACAATACAATATAATAGAACAAAGGCAAACAAATTGGAATAGGACAAAACTAACAGAAGTGAAAGAACCCATGAAAAGGCCCAAGAAACAGATATAAACTCAGAGGCACTCTGGTTTGCATACTCAGGAATTCCATAAAAACATAAAATGGGAAGAATATATATGCAAAGAACCTGTAGGGTTAAAAAAAGCAAAAATCTCCTGACATGACACAATGAGACAAAGAACCTTCAAAGATGTCTTGAAGATGCTGTTCAATTCATTTTCTGTTGGCCATCTACTTCTGGGCATGTGGTCTACCCGGTGAGACTGCCTTGGAGAAAACCAAATTTTCATTCGCAAGTGGATATCATTGGGGATAATTTCTGTTAAATATGGGGGCTTGTGTTAACTTCTCCTTTGAGCTCTAGGACCCCATCTGGTACAGGCCCTTGGACGCCCTGTGCAATCTGCCTCAGTCTGTGTGAGTTCCTATGTACATTGGTTGTGTTGTGTTTAAAAGGCTTTGTTACCTTGGTGTCCTCTATCTCCTCTGGCTTTTACACTCATTCTGCCTCCTCTTCCATAGGGTTCCCTGACCCTTGAGGGGAGGGATTTGATGGAGGCATTCTGTTTATGGATGAGGGTTCCAAAGTCTCTCACACTCTGTGTGTTATCTGACTGTGGGTCTCTACTTGTTCCCATCTGCTGCAAGAGGAACCTTCTCTGATGACTGAGCAAGGGAGTGATAGATGAGTATAACAGAATGTCATTAGGAGTAATTTTATTGCTATGGTCCTTTAGTAGAATAGCAGCATTTGGTTTCCCCCTAGGTTCCTGGCCTACCTAGTCTTTGATTCTTGATCACCCAAGCAGTGTCAAGTATGGGTTGTGGAGGGTGCATTAAATCAAATCAGATCTTGGCAGGTTACTCTCACAAGCTTTGTGCCACCATTTCACTCACGTATCTTGCATACTAGACACTTTTATATTAAAGGTTTGTAGATGGGTTAGTGTTATGTTTTTTCTTTGGTAGTGTGTACGGTACCTTCCATTACCAAGAACACTAGCTCACAGGGGTGAAGGTTCTAGGTAGGTGCTACAAGCTCGACTTCTCTATGTTCAATGAGTTGCGTTAGGTGTTGACTTCAGGAACAGGACCTTGCCCTCAGTTTGTGTAGAGTAACCTATAGCCTTGGCAGCAGCCTAGATTGTTTGGGGTTCCCATGGAATTCCTTTGGTCAACAATTCAATTAGATATAACCCATTCCCAGTACTAGAAGCTTCATTTGGTGACAAGAGATGTCAAGTTTGGTTAATGTCCAAAGTCCGTTACTCTATACTTAACCTCTGTGGTTCTATAGAATGTAGCTTGATTATCATTAATTTAGAGAGTAATATCCACATGGACTTGAATGCATATCATATTTGTCTTTCTGAGTCTGAGATACCTCACTCAGGATGATTTATTTTCTAGTTCCATCCATTTGCCTGTGAATTTAATGATTTCATTTCTTTTAATGGCTGAGTAGCACTCTATTGTGTAAATGTACCATATTTTCTTTATTCTTTCTTCTGTTGGGGGACATCTAGGTTGTTTCCAATTTCTGGCTACTATAGAGCAATAATGATATGGTTGCGGTAGGGTGAGGCATCCTTGGGTATATATCTAAGAGCACTGTAGCTGGATTTTGAGGTACATTTTTATTTTATTTTATTTTTATTTTTAAAATTACTATGATTAAGAAAAATTTTCATTCATTTTACACACCAATCAAAGATCCCCCTCTTCCCTCCTCTCACTCCCTCAGCCTTCCCCTCCCAACCCACCCTCACTCCCACCTACAAGAAGGCAAGGCCTCTCATAGGGAGGCACATTCACTAGAGGCAGGTCCAATCCCTTCCCCCGGCCTCAAGGCTGCACAAGGTGTCCCACAATAGGTAGTGGGCTCCAGAAAGCCCACTCATGCACCAGGGATGGATTCTGATCCTACTGCCAGGGGGCCTCCCAAGCAGATCAAGATACACAACTGATCCTATTGCCTAGGGGCCTCCTAAACAGTTCAAGCTAATCAACTGTCTCACTTATCCAGAGGGCCTGGTCCAGTTCCATGGGGGCTCCTCAGCTATTGGTTCACAGTTCATGTGTTTCCACTAGTTTGGCTATTTGTCCCTGTGCTTTTTCCAATCATGGTCTCAATATCTCTTGCTCATACAATCCCTCCTCTCTCTCTCTCTCTCTCTCTCCCCCCCCATTGGACTCCTGGAGCTCCACCTAGGGTCTGGCTGAGGATCTCTGCATCTCTGCACCAGTCATTGGATGAGAGTTCTAGCACGACAATTAGGGTGTTCGGCCATCTGATCACCAGAGCAGGTCAGCTCAGGCACTCTCTCGACCATTGCCAGTAGTCTATAGTGGAGGTATCTTTGTGGATTTCTGGGGACCTCTCTAGCACTCTGCTTCTTCCTATTCCCATGGGGTCTTCATTTATCATGGTATCTCTTGTTCAAGTTCAGAAGTCCCTCAGGTTGGATTTTCTTTATTGATTCTAATTCTATTTCCACTTTCAGGTTCTTTTTTGTTTTTCTCTTTGTCAAAAGCTATTTTTATTTTATTTAAAAATTATATTTATTGACTTGTGCGGGTCTGGATGTGCATTGTCATGGTGTGTGTGTGTGTGTGTGTGTGTGTGTGTGTGTGTGTGTGTGTGTGAGAGAGAGAGAGAGAGAGAGAGAGAGAGAGAGAGAGAGAGGATAACTTGCACGAATCAGTTTTCTCTTTCTACCATACTGGTATCAGGGATCAAACTGTCAGGCTTGGCAACAAGTATCTTTAACCAATGAGACATCTCATTGGCCCTATTTTATTTCATTTTTGTTTTTATTCTCATAATATCCTTTAAAATATATCCTGGTTACAGTTTTTCCTCCCTCAACTCTTTCTAGTTCCTTCCCACCTCCCTTCCCATCAGAATCCATTTCCCTTCTGTCTCTCTTTAGAAAGCAACAGGCTTCTAATAGATAACAATCAGACATGACAAAATAAATTATAAAAAGATAAAACAAAAACCATTACATTGAAGTTAGACAAGGCAAACCAACAGAAGGAGAAAGGCTCTAAGAGAAGGCACATGAATCAGGGACCTGCCTGTTCACACACTCAGGAGTCCCATAAAGATACTAAATTGAAAGCTATAATATGTATGCAGCGGACCTGGTTCAGACCTGTATAGGCCCTATGCTGATTAATTCAGTCTCTATGGGTTCATATGGGCTTTGCTCAGTTGATTTTAAGGGCCTTGTTCTCCTAGTGCTCTCCAACCCCTCTGGATCTTACACTCTTACTGCCTCCTCTTCCTTGTGGTTCCCTGGGCTCTTAGGTGGGGGGGGGATTTGACAGAGATATGCCATTTAGAGCTGTGTGTTCCCAAGGTTTCTCTCTCTCTCTCTCTCTCTCTCTCTCTCTCTCTCTCTCTCTCTCT
>CABHPQ010154131.1:18481-45385 GCA_902168405.1 Peromyscus aztecus | reverse complement strand
TCTCTCTCTCTCTCTCTCTCTCTCTCTCTCTCTCTCTCTCTCTCTCTGTTATGTTTGGTGTGGGTCTCTGTATTTGTTCCCATCTACTGCAGGAGTATGTTGTTTTATATCTGCTTCTCAGGGGCTACACCTGATCCTACCACTGCCTCAGCTGCTGACTGCATTGCCTCAGCTGCAGCCTCGACCTTGCTGCTAAGGCCATGGACTGGGGGCGGGGCTTTGCATCCTGCTGTCCTGCCATCACTTCAGTCACCTCCCTGTAGGGAGACAAATGCTGTTTTAATGAAGTCTCTATCCTCTTATTTTACCAATAAAGACTTGGGAGCCAGATGCTGAGGTAAAAACCTCCTAGCTCAGAGAGGCAGAGAAAGCAGCCAGTTGACCTTCCTCCTCAGCCATCATCTCAGAAAGAGGCTCTCTCTTACTTTGTCTAAAAACAAAACTCCAACTGAATGTTCCTCCCTTCTACTTCTTGTGCCTCTCTTTCTATGACCTCCCAACTTCCCCTCACACTCTATGGTTATTTCCAATCAACTTGTTGCTTGCTCCTCCTCTTGACATATGGTTGATTTTATTTAATTAATGCAATCTTGGGGTTCACAGTGTGATCAAATATCCTGCAACAGAAGGAACCTTCTCTGATGATGGCTGAATCATGCACTGATCTATGAGTTGAGCAGAATATCATTAGGAGTCATTTTATTGTTACTTTTTTTAGACCAGTGGCATTTAGTTTTACCCTAGATCTCAGGGCTATCTAATGTCTGGTTTTTATCGTCCAAGCAGTGTTGGGTATGGGTTCCATGTTGTGGATTGAGCCTTAAATCAAATCAGACATTGCTTGGTTATACCCACAAGCTTTGTGAAACCATTACCTTAGCATGTCTTGCAGGCAGGAAAGATTGTAAGTCAAAGGTTTTGAGGTTGGGTTGGTGTTTACATTTCTCTTTTGGCAGCCTTATGAGTATCTTCCCTTACCAAAGACACCAGAAGGTAGGGGTTAAAGTTCTATGTAGTCACTAGCTTGACCTCTCAATCTTCAATGAGTTGTGTGGGTGTTATCTTCAGCAATGGAGTCTTGCTATTAGTTTGTAGAGAGAAACTTTTGTCCTGGAAACAGGACAAAACTAAATTGGCCAACAACTAAATTGGATGTAACCTAGTCCCAATACTGGAAGCTTTGCTTGGTGGCAAGAGATGGTCAGCTGGAATTCTGTCTCCTTCATTTTCTGGAAACTTTTTTAGGATTGTCTTCATATATTTTAGGAAGTTTCTGCTGCGCTTATTTTCCATAACACCTTTCAAATGCACCTAAATTCTAGCTGTCTCTACCTGCATTCCATACCATAACCCCATTTCCTCTCTCCCTTTCCACTTGTCCCTCCCATTCTTATTCACCCAGTGCACCCACAAAATCTATTCTATTTCTCCCTCCCAGGGAGATCCATGTGTCTCCCTAGTCTCTTCCTCTGTATATAACCTCCCTGTGTCTATGGGTTTTAGCTTGGTTTTCATTTATTTAATGGTTAATAACCTCATATAAGAGAATACATACCATATTTATCTTTCTGACTCTGGGTTACTTTAGTCACAATGATTTTTTTCTAGTTCTATCCATTTGCCTGCAACTTTTGTGTTGTGATTTTTTTAAACAGCTGAGTAACACTCTATTGTATAAAGGTACCACATTTTCTTTAATCATTCTTCTGTTGAGGGACATGTAGATTGTTTCCAGTTTCTGGCTATTGTGAATAGAGCAGCAATGAACATGGTTGAGCAAGTGTTTTTGTGGTAAAGTTAAGCGTCCTTTGGGTATATGCCCAAGAGTGCTGTAGCTGGATCTTGAGGTAGATCAATTTCCATCTCCCCAAGGAACTGCTACACTGGTTTCTATAGAGGTTGTACAAATTTGCACTCCCACCAGCAATGGATGAGTGTCCTGCTCATTTTACATCCTTGCTGGTATGAGCTTGTGTTATTGATATTAGCCACTGTGGTATTGATATTAGCCATTCTGCCAGGTATAAGATGAAATCTCAAAGTAATTTTGATTTGTATTTTCCTGTTTGGTAAAGATACTGAACATTTCTTTAAGTGTTCTCAGTCATTTGAATTTCCTCTACTGAGCATTCTCTTCATATCTTTTTTGAAATATTGGTTTAGGGATCATAAATTCTTTTAGTTTGCATTTATCATAGAAGGATTCTTTGCTCTTTAACCGGGAAGGATCGCTTCATTGGCTACAGTGATTTGGATTGCAGTGATTGTCATTTAAAGTTTGAATACATCATTTTTTATCTCTTGGTTTTGGAATTTGTCAAATCTGTTGTTACTTTAATGATTTTGCCTTTAAATTTGACTTTTTTTCTCTTCCAGCTTTCAATGTTCTTTATTTATTCTGTACACTTAGTGTTTAAAGTATATTATATGAGGAAATTTTGTTTCTGTCTTTGCAGTTTGGCATTTAAACACATCCTGTATTTGGGTCTCTCTCTCTCTCTCTCTCTCCCTCCCTCCCTCCTTCCCCCCTCTCTTTTCTTTCTTTCTTCCTTTCTGTTAAAATTCTATCATACACTCCATCTTGACTACAGTTTCCCCTTCTTCTACTGCTCCCAGTCCCCCACCCCAGCCTCATTCCTCCTCTATGCCAGATCAACTCCTCCCCCATTTTCCTTTAAAGAAATAACAAGCCTCCCAGGGATATCAACCAACATGGCATAAGAAGTTACAATAAGACTAAGCACAACCCTCACATCAAGCCTGGATGTGAGGCAACTCAGTAGGAGGAAAAGGTTCCTAAGAGCAGGCAAAAGAGTCAGCAACATCCCCAATCCCACTATTAGGAGTCATACAAGAACACCTAGCTACATAATCATAACTCATATGCAAAGGACCTACCTCAGACCCATGCAGGCTCTGTGACTGTCACTTCAGTCTCTGTGATGTCTTATGAGCCCTGCTTAGTTGATTATGTGGGCCTTCTTTTCATGGTGTCCTCAACCCCTCTGGATCCTACAATCCTTCCTCCCCCTCTATTGTGCAGTTCCCTTGACTCTGCCTGGTGTTTGGCTGTGGTTCTCTGTATCTGCTTGCTTCATTTGCTGGATGACACCTTTCTGATTACAACTGGGCTAAGTCTCAATCTATGAGTATAGCAGAACATCATTAGTAATAATTTCATTGAATTTTCTTTTTTTCCTAGTCATGTTTGGTTCTAGCCTGGGTCTCTGGTCTGTCCAGCCTCTGGTTCCTGGCCATCTAGGCAGGATGCATCACTTTCTATTAATTTGGAAAATTTCTGCTCTAATTTTATTGAATATATTTTCTATACCTTTAGTTTACACTTCTTATATGCCCATGATTCATCAATTTTGTCTTTTAATAGTGTTCTTCAGATTTTTATGTTTTTTATACTTTTTTGTTATGTTTATGATTCACTTATCCTGTCTTCAACCGTTGATATCTTGTTTTCCACTTGATCCATTGTATTGGTGAGACTTTAAGGGTTTTAAAATTTGACTTACTGAACTTCTCATTTCAAATTTTCAGTTTGACTTTTCAGTACTTTTATTTCATTTTTGAAAATTATTTCATATATTGTATTTAGTTTTCATTTGGTTAGCTATACTGTTAATTTGTTCAAGAATTTATTTACATCTTCTGTGATTTTTATGAATCTTCTTGTGATCGTTTTCTGAATTCTTTGCATGGGATTTCATATATTTCACTCTCATTGGAACCCACTCTGTGGAATTCATAATTTTCAGAAGAGTTGTGTTGTTTTGATTTCTCATGTGTTTTATGTTTCTGCATTTGAGCATGTGCACCTTAGATTATATCATTGGCTGGATTTTGTAAACTTTCTGTATTCTTTTAGTTGAAGTATTTCCAATGGTCAAGTAGAATTTTGTTGCTGTAACAGTAAGAAGAAATTTCTTCCCACTGGGATGAGGTTGTAGTTCAGTAGATAAGTCTTCAGATGGCATGGTATACTTAGGGCACTAGCCATGGTTCTTAGTGTTATTCCAAGTATAGAATGCTAAGTGAACAAGCTATCACATCTATGAAAATATAGTAATAGTGAATTGAAAATTTCAATTTTAGTAACTTTTGAATAAAGAAATGAGACTAGTATTATGCATACTCAGATATCAGTTAAAAGTGTGAGAATGAAAAGAAACTAAGCAGAGTAAGGTAAGTCATTAGTGTTAGAGAAATAGAGAAGAAATAGAAAAGGGAAAAGAATATACAAGGGAGGAAACAATACAGTGAGTAGATGAGTCAGCTCCAGCTAAAGATAGTGTGAGAAGAGAAACAAGAAGAGAAATGCAATCAGACAACCTAAAACAATCCCTGGACTCAGGGGGCCGAGGCAGTGAGATCTTCAGCTTCAGGCCAGCATAAATATTATGGGAGTGCCTGTCTCAAAAAAAGAGGAGAGGGAAAAGGAGGAGAGGAGAGGAGAGGGGAAGAGAGGAGAAAAAAGGAGAAGTGAATGGAGGGGGGAGAGAGAGAGAAGAAAGGAAGCAAAGAGAAGAGAAGGGAAGGGCAAAGGACAAAGGACAGAGTTTGCTCAAAAATTAGATATTAAATAAGAGAAGTACAACGATGAAGAGAAGAGAACAGGAAAAACTACAGTAAATTTTACATGTATTTGCATGGCTTTGTCTAATTTAGCCATCATGATTTAAGCAATCCCCATAAAAGTTCTATAAAGAAGGGAAAGAAAAAAGAAAAATGTAAATGTATAAATGTATAAAAAGAAAAATATAAAAGAAGGGAGGAATAAAGTAAAATAGAAATAAAAAAGATAAAATAGCCACAGCAATAACAGAAAAATAAAAGAATATTTGTATGTATGTTTTCGTACATATAAGTAACAGTACACAGACTGAGTATGTTAAATTTAGGAACACACACATATACATATATATGTGTGTATATGTGCATACATATATGCATGCAATAACAATTAATGAAAAGAGGCCATTAATTTGAAGGAGAGTAGGGGAGGGGTATATGGGAGGGCTTGGAGGAAGAAAAGGGAAGGAAGAAATCTAAATATATTATAATTTCAAAAAATTAAAAAAGATAAAAAGACTGACTTTCTGTTCCCTAATGATGTCACTCACCAAGGCATAGATACAAAATCTGCCTCTATGAAGTTATTTTCTCAAGTGGTAGGGTATGTCTATCACTATTATACTTTTCCTTCTCTGGCTCTTGGGATGCCCTAATATTTTTGCTTAAAGAAAAAACTATCCATATAATATATTCTGATCATGGTTTCCCTTCCCTCAACTCCTCCTAGATCTCTCCACTCACCTACCCAATTCCCCACCCACCCAATTCCATACCATTATTTTCTCTTTCTCTTTAGAAAACAAATGGCAAATAAAACTAGACCAGAATAAAGAAAACCTCACAAGAAATACCACCCCCCATAAAAACACAAAACTAGAAACCATAATATATAAGCAAAAAGATCAGTAAGATGAAAAATGCCCAAAGTAATATGAGACAAAAAGTCTCAAAAAATATCATTGATTTTGTTTCGTGTTGGCTGTCTACTGCGGAACATGGGCTCTACCCTTAAGTATGATTATTATACCCAGGCTCATAGGGAGTGGCACTATCCGAAGTGCGGTCTCGTTGGAGGAAGTGTATCACCAGGGGTGGGCTCTGAGGTTTCAGAAGCTCCACCTAGGCCCAGCGGCTCACTCTTCCTCCTTGCTGCCTGAGGATCTGGGTGTAGAATACTCAGCTACTTTTCCAGCACCATGTCTGCCTGCATGCTGCCTTGCTCCCCACCATGACAATGGAACCACTGAACTGCAAGCCAGCCCCTAGTGAAATGTTTTCCGTTATAAGAGTTGCCATGGTCACAGTATCTCTTCACAGCAATAGAAAACCTAAATAAGATAACCACCATTACTTCTTCCACCAATTCCTTTCAGATCTAACACTACCTCTCTACCCTCCTACCTTAATTTGATGTCCTTGTTTTCTTTTTAATAACCCAACATGTCTAATATGTGGGTATTGAGTCATTTATTAGAGCATGATTAGCTAGCTGACCAGGAACTAAACTTGTCTTAGTTAGGATTTCTATTGTTGAAGTAATGACCATAGCTAAAAGCAATGTGGGGAGGGAAATATTTATTCTACTTTATAGCTTACAGGACATCATTAAGAAAAGTCAGGGAAGGAGCTTGGAGCCACGAACTGAAGCAGATGTTATGGGGGGATATTGCTTACTGGTTTACTTCTCATAGCTTGCTCACACTGCTTCCTTACACAACACAGGATAACTGTCCTGGGGTTAACACTACCCCCACTGTGGGCTGGGCCCTCCCACATCAATCATTAATCAAGAAAATGCCCCATAGCCTTGTCTACAGGCCAATGTGGCAGGCATTTTCTCAACTGATGTTCCTTTTCCCCAGATGACTGAACTTGTGCCATGCTGTGGATATTACTCTGTATAAATAAAATGCTGATTGGCCAGTAACCAGGTAGGAAGTATAGGCAGGACAAGCAGAGAAGAGAATTCTGGGAACAGGAAGGCTGAGTCAGGAGATGCCAGCCTGCTGCCCAGGGAGTAACATGTAAAGGCAACAGGTAAAGCCATGGAACACGTGGCAACATATAGATTAACAGGACTGAGTATAAGAGTAAGAGCTAGACAATGGTAGGCCTGAGCTAATGGCCGAGCAATTTAAATAATATAAGTGTCTGTATGTTTATTTTATAAGTGGGCTACGGGACTGCCAGGCCTTGGTGGGACCCAGAGAGAAAAATTCTAGCTACATTGTCAAGTTGACATAAAAACTAGTCAATACACAGAGAAACCCTGTCTCAAAAAACCAACCAACCAACCAACCAACCAACCAACCAACCAACCAACCAACAAACAACAACAACAAAAAACTAGTCAATACACACCCTTGAAGAAGCCTTGTTCAGCCTCAATAGGAGGGTGTTTCCTTGTCTTATTGCATCCTGTTCTGTTCTGTTTGGCTGTCATCTTTTGGAGGCCTGATCTTTTCTGAAAAGGAAATATACAGGGTGTGAATCTGGGGGAGAGGGGAGGTGTGGAGGAGCTAGGAGGAGTGGAGGAGGGAAAACTGTGGTTGGGATGTACTGTATGAGAGGAGAATCTATTTTTAATAAAAAAGAAAGAATACTGACTTTTCCTCCTCCAGAAGCCAGTGACTGTCAATAGCTCCCCAGTTTGGGTTGGGGAAGAGATCTGTGAGTCCCTGTTTCCTCTATGCTGGAAATATGACTCTTGATTTTGTGCAGACAACAGTTGTTGTTTTATTTTTGCCTTAAAATTAGTTCTTTAAAATTTTAAAACTGCTTGACAGTGCCACATATTTATTTGTTCAATGGATTTTATTTTTTTTACTCCCCTCCCATTTTCTTCTCTTATTCCCTTCTCTCTCCCACTAGATCTTTTCTTCTCAAGTTCCATCTGGGAAATTCTTGCACACATGTGCATAAAATAGGGCTGCTTCTTACTCTTTTTTGTTTTGGGACAAGCTCTCACTATTGCCTTGGGTGTCCTAAAACTCACTATGTAGACCAGGCTGGCCTCAATCTCATAGAGATATGCCTACCTCTGCCTCCCAAGTGCTAGAATTAAAGTCCTGTAACTCCAATTTCCCCATTAATTACTTTCAATATAAATTGTGGTGGTATTGTGTTCCCCAAAATATTGTGTATGCTAATAAACTTATCTGGGGTCAGAGAACAGGACAGCCACAATATTAAACATGAGGATAGGCAGTGGTAGCATACGCCTTTAATCCTAGCATTCCAGAGACAGAAATCCCTCTGGATCTCTGTGAGTTCAAGGCCACATTAGAAACAGCCAAGCAAGGTGACACACGCCTTTAATCCCAGAAAGCCAGCCTTTAATCCCAGGGAGTGGTGGTAGAAAGCAGAAAGGTATATAAGGCGTGAGGACCAGAAACTAGAGGCATTTGCCCTAGAGAGGCATTTGCCCTGGAGAGGCATTTGGCCTGGAGAAGCATTGGGCTGGTTAAGCATTCAGGCTTCTAGCAGCAATTCAGCTGAGAGTCATTCGGATATGAGGACATAGAGGCTTCCAGTCTGAGGAAGCAAGACCAGCTGAGGATCCAGCGAGGTGAGATAGCTGTGGCTTATTCTGTCTCTCTGACCTTCCAGTGTTCACCCCAATACCTGGCTCAGGTTTGATTTTATTAATAAGAACCTTTTAAGACTCATGCTACAATAAATAATATTACTTTCATCAGGAAAGAATATTTCTTATTGTATATTTTATCTTAAAAGAATATTTTCCTATGGTAATAGTTTTGTAGGTAATGATTTTGCTATTCAAAAGTACTTCATTTGGGTTTCTCTAAAGTAGATATACATAGAATGAGACAAATAACAGAAAATGATCAATAATGAAATTATTCTAGTATTGAATATATAAAAACTGAGAAATATTGAGAGCTGTTTATGAACCTGAAATTAAATGTGTGGAATTTATCAGTAAACTGCTTCCATTGAATATTTAGAGGCATTGTTGGGTATTGGTTTAATTATTTATTTTTCTCCAATCCTCTTGTTCGTTTTCAAAAGGTGTCCAAGTAATATAAAAGAGAAAAATATAACACGTGTCTCAGAATTCCATCTCATGGGACTCTCAGATGATCCTCGGCTTCAGCCTATACTCTTTGGACTGTTCCTGTTCATGTACTTGGTCACAATGCTTGGGAACCTGCTCATCATCCTGACAGTCAGCTCTGATTCACACCTCCACAGTCCGATGTACTTTTTCCTCTCTAACTTATCATTGGCTGACATCAGTTTCACCTCCACCACACTGCCAAAGATGATAGTGGACATCCAGACTCACACCAGAGCCATCTCCTATTCAGGATGCCTGACTCAAATGTCCTTTTTCATGCTTTTTGGGTGTTTGGACAGTCTGCTTCTAGCTGTGATGGCTTATGATAGGTTTGTGGCTATCTGTCATCCTTTGCACTACCAGGTCGTTATGAACCCTCGTCTTTGTGGCTTGTTGGTTTTTGTGTCTGTTCTCATCAGCCTTTTGGTCTCTCAGCTGCATAATTCAATAGTATTACAACTTACCTACTTCAAGAGTGTGGACATTTCTCATTTTTTCTGTGATCCTTCTCAACTTCTCAGCCTTGCCTGTTCTGATACCTTTACTAATAACATAGTCATGTATTTTGTTGGTGCCATCTCTGGCTTTCTTCCTATCTCTGGAATTTTTTTCTCTTACTATAAAATTGTTTCCTCTGTTCTTAGAATGCCATCTCCTGGTGGGAAGCACAAAGCCTTCTCCACCTGTGGCTCTCATCTGTCAGTTGTTTGCTTATTTTATGGGACTGGCCTTGGCGTATACCTCAGTTCAGCTGTCTCATTGTCTCCCCGGAAGGGTGCAGTAGCATCAGTACTGTACACCGTGGTCACTCCCATGCTCAACCCTTTTATCTACAGCTTAAGAAACAGGGACATCAAGAGGGCCATGTGGCAGCTCCTCAGAAAAACAGTCTAATCTCGGGACCTGTGCCATTCACTTTGTATCTTTTGTAAATCTGTCTCACAGAATTCACAATTCTTACAATACCCATGGCAATCTTCATTTGTTTAATATTGCTTTAATAACCACACAATTGAAATCAACCCTCTTTCTCATATATTTAGAAATCAGGAAGGCAGTAAATTCTTCCTCCCTTCCATATTATAAGAAAATGCTCTAACTAGCTTCCCACTATTCTTTTTTTTTTTTTTTCTGGTTTTTCGAGACAGGGTTTCTCTGTGTAGCTTTGCGCCTTTCCTGGAACTCACTTGGTAGCCCAGACTGGCCTCGAACTCACAGAGATCCGCCTGGCTCTGCCTCCCGAGTGCTGGGATTAAAGGCGTGTGCCACCACCGCCCGGCCCTGCCATTCTTAATGGGTAGAGGCATACACTGAGCACTAGGGATTATGTGCTTATTAAAAGGTATCATCATGCTGGGTGAAATATGTGTGCTATACAATTTTCTCTTATAGAAACAAAAATGGTACTTTCCTACCCTTATTTACGTGTCTCCTCAGAAATGCTCTACAAGTGTTTGCTTTTACTTCTCTGGAAGGTTGACCATGTTACAGTGGATGACTTCACTTCCAGACATGAATAGGCAATGCTATTGGTCTCAGTGTGTTAAAAAGGAGAACAAGAAATTGGGAGGGAGTGGAGGTTGATCTAGGAGGAGTTGAATGGGGCACACAGGGTGAATGTGACCAAAATACACTGTATGCATTTATGAAATTCTCAGAGAACAAAATAAAAACATTATATATTAAGGATTCGATTTTTATTCAATAGATTTATACATGTTGTCTGTGAGGAATAGGTTATTGGTAGTCAAGCCTGTATTTATGAAATTGCCCAAGGCATTTATAAAAACTACTGGTGCTTATGGGGATCTTTCAAAGGATCTGGTTCATAACACCCACACTGTGGCTTACAGCCATCTGTAACTCGAGTTCTAGCAGATCCTGCGCAGTCTTCTGGCCTTTGTAGGTACTACATGCATTTAGTGTACAAATTTACATGAAGGCAACACTCATATGCATAAAATAAAAATATGTAAATAAAAACCTTTAAAAGTACTGATGCCTGTGTTTCCTATTCAGTGCTTTTGATTTCCTGAAAAGGTGTGTGACTGAACACAAACTTTTAAAGGCACCTAAGGTTTATCCTGAAAAAATGTACTGATGTATTTACAGTCACTTCCTTGTATGAAATGAAAATTGCATTGCTGGTTTCAGGATTCTCTTTGATATTGACACCAATTGTGAGCTTGGGTGGTAACATTGTTAGACTTTATAGAGTTTTAAAATACATATGGCTAGTTCATTTTTTAAAATTTTGAGTTATACATCTCAGTTTTTAAAAATGTTTGTCTTTCTCTATGATCCTTTTAGAATTTCCCTAATGTAAACATTTCAACTTTATTATATCACATAATTCCATTAATATATCTCTGCTTTTCTTCATTCTTTCTCATTTGCTTCACTGATTCAATGGTTTCAGATAATCTGTGCTTAAGGTCATTGATTCTTCTTTGTGCTTAGTAGAATCTATTATGAACACCTTACTGATCATTTCAATTGGGTTATTGTGTTCCTCAACTTTAAAATTGTTGTATTCTAATAATCTATGTGATTGTACCATTTTGTTCATACATCATTTTCCTAACTTTTGTCTGTTTAGCACCCCCATTTATTGACCACCCTTTGTCTGTTTGAATTTGTTGTTGAATAAATCATAGATCACTATTTTTTAAAAGAAATTTGAAGAGTTGCTTTCCTATAATTTAATTTATTTCTTTGGTTGGGCCATGTTTCCTTGTCTCTTTGTATGTCTTGTATTTTGTTGTTGAGGTTAAAAAATGTCAATTCTCACAAGTTTTACAGGTTGGCTTCATATAGGGAAAGGCTTTTTATCAATGGACAGGCTAAAAACTCTGAGTGATTCCCAAACATTTCCCAGTGATTATCTTCTCTAGGAATGTGTATATGTGCTTTTTAATCAAGGAGTCTTCTCTCTCTTCTCAAGAGCCCATCATCTTTTGTTTCAGCCATTGTCTGTCCCTGGTACTGAATTCTCTCTGATGCTTTATAAAATGTCTTAGAAGTTTTGTCTATGGGCCTGGTACTGTCATTTCAAAGGTATTGCCATTAATTTCAGTGCTTCAAGTCATACAGCACTAAAACTAGTTCTTTAGGAACACAATGAAAAGATAAAGATAAAAATTTAGACAAGTATTTTGCCGTAATTTTTCATTCCAAGATAGAACCTCGGAGTTGGAATCTTTTACCCAATTTTACCATCTGGTTTTTGGGAGTGAGAGCCTCTCTGGTGGGCAAATGAAACAAACTTTCATATTCACTGTGATACTGCTTTTGGTTTTGCATTTCCCTGAAACGCTGATCTTTCTTAACCAGTTCATGGAATTCCCACAAGGAAATTTGCTACATGTATGTTATTGTCAGTATCTCTGTAGAGAACTGAAGTCCAGGGTTTTCTGTCATTTTGCTGCTGTTACTATTGCCAAAAGTCTCTTTCATTAAAGAGAGTTAATTAGCTGGAAAAACACATAAAAAGTCTAAAGAAAACACATTGTGGAGGGAAATGAACTTGATGAGAAAAGAAAGAATACATTGGGAACATCGGTTGACTGTGGACACAGAATTTCTTTAGCACATTGTGACATCTTGCTGCTGGGAGAAAAACCAAGATCTTTTTACATTTTTGAGTAAATGGACAGAATCTGCATGAAGAGATCTGCTGCACCTATGACAATCTTTTGGGAAAGCTTGGATGAGAACATTGTGGTTTGATGGGTTGTGTAATGTGCTAGGCAGAAAAGGTGAATAATGATAATCCCGTGGCACTTACAGAACATCATGGGTGCTCATGATCATGCAAAATTCCTTAGGTGATATAAAAGTTAATTTCATCCCATGTCTTAAGTCTTTCATAATGTTTATCTGCTCCTCCTAGAGGCATTTAATCAGGAGGTACATATCTAACTTTGCTCCTGAGCCCAGAACCTCAGCTCTCACTGCTCACCGAATGTGAAGGGGCAAGAGAATCTCTTTCCTTCCTTTATTATGCCTCATTACTAAGGAAGCTTACTTAAGGAATGTTGTGAAGCTGATCATGTGTTGCATGTATCATGGGAAACACTACTTCACAACCAACAGGTTAATTGTATGAGGTATACTAAATTGTCCCAAAGTGTAAAATTTCACCAAAGGAGCCAACGACATTTAATAAATTGGTCTATGGGGGGGTCTGAAAAGATTGTCAGCAAGAATTCCTTTTTTTTTTTTTTTTTTTTTTATTTTTTTTTTTTTGCTTTTGTTTTTCTAGACAGAGTTTCTTTGTGTAACAGCTCTGGCTGTCCTGGAAACCACTTTGTAGACCAGGCTGGTCTCAACCTCATAGAGATCCACCTGCCTCTGCCTCCTGAGTTCTGGGATTAAAGGCATGTACCACTGCTGTGGGATAATGCCCTTGTACACTGGTTTAATAAAACACCGACTGACCAGTAGCCAGGCAGGAAGTATAGTCAGGGTGAACAGACAAGGAGAATTCTGGGAAGAGGAAGGCTGAGTTAGGAGTTGCCAGCCAGACATAGGGGAAGCAAGATGTAAAGTACCAGTAAGCTACAAACCACGTGGCAAGGTATAGATTTATAGAAATGGGTTAATTTAAGATATAAGAGCTAGCTAGCAAGAAGCCTGCCCAGGTCATAGTTTAAAAATGACATAAGCTTCTGTGTGTTTATTTGGATCTGAGCAGCTGAGGGACCAGGCAGGACACAGGAAAACTTCTAGCTACACACCACCACAGCTGGCTTAATTTTTAACAATTTATTTAGGACATTATAATATAATTACAAGATTTATCCCTGTCCTCTCTTCCCTTCAAATCCTCCCACATATCCCTCCTTGATTGTCTTCAAATTCATGGCCTCTTTTTTCATTAATTGTTATTGTATGCATGTATGTAGTTGTATATTTAAGTGTATGTGTATTTTCCTGCATGTTTGTCTGTGCATCACATGTGTACATTGATCATAGAGGCCAGTGGGTATCAGGTCCCCTGAACTGGAGTTATAGATAGTTATGAGCCACCGTGTGGGTGCTGGGAACTGAAGTCAGTTCAGTTGGAAGAACAGCAGGTGCCTTAACTGTTGAGACATCTCTCTAGCTCTCAAATTCTTGCTCCATGTATAGCTACCAAGAATGCCTTCTTTCATATCTATTTGTATGCATCAACTCTCTTTGTATCAAGAAAAGCAACCTAAATTTTATGTTACTCAAGACAGACTATACCTATCTGTAATATTATCATTGAATATTGCAACATATCACTATTTACACACACTATAACTCATCTATGAGAAATAACCCAATAAGCAGCAAACACAATTTTTGAAAGTGATGAAGTGCTCAGAATGAAAAGAGACCTAAATAAAATATATTCTAGAGGAAGGTGATTCCAACTCATGAGGAGACATCAGAATCACAGGAGACACTGACGAACTTTGATTATGGGGTGACTGTGGTTTATCATAGTGTCAGTGCAAACTCTTCTAGTAGAAGAGAAACCAGGACACTTCCACAACTGTAAGCCAGAAGCAATGCTCTGAGAAGCTGGTTGGGTGTCTGTTGAAATAACCGGCATAGTGAAAATTATATCCATTTTCCAGTTTGTCCTCAGTTTCCAGTTCCAGTTTTGTTGATACGGTAGTGATGAGAATTGCAATGGAAAGGCATATTTTGAGACCTGGATATTGATGTGTTTGGATCCCTGATAGAAGATTAAGTGGACAGCAGTAGATCTTCTGAAGACACCTACCTCATGGTTCTCATGGCCTTGTTCACTCCTCTCATTTAGTGTGAATAGAACCTAGTGATTTGCTTCCAATTACAAGATGGTTGAAGAAGTAATGGGAAACCATTTCTGGAAGTACATAAAACTAACCAGAAGACTGGAAAATAATGTTTTAGTCCTAGAGTTCCTGAAAACAAAACTATTAAATGATCCCACAGTTCTATAACTAGACATATATTCAAAGGAAATGAAATGTGTTTGTGGAAGAGACATCTGCATTATTTTTTAAAATTTAACTGCATTTTATTTATTTAGTGCATATATGTGCACATGTAGGAATATGTGTTTTGTGTCCATTTGTTCCACACTGCGTGTGTGTAGGCCAGCAGATAGTTTTTACAAGGCAGTTCTTGCCCTCTACCCTATTAATTCCAGGGCTCAAACTCAAGTTTTCAGTCTTGGCATCAGGTTCCTTTATCCACTGAGTCTCCTCGATGGCCTTACATTTTCATTTTTATTGTAAAACTATTTAGAAGAGTTGGGAAAGGAAACACCCCATGATCCTGTTGATGAATGGGAAAGGACATACAATGGGAAATGGGAAATATGGGGCATACAGAGGATGGGGTGCTTACCGCCATTTTGCTGTTTGAGAGAGCATGTATGAAACTGGAAGTCAAGAAACCAAAATGGAAGACATTTATACTGTGATATAATTCATTCATGGGAGGCAAGAAGTTGATCTCATAGAAGTTATGATTAAAAAGGCCTTGAAAAGTAGGCAGGAGGGAGAGGGAGATGTTAGAAATGTTGATTCAAATGTGTGTGTATATAATGTGTGTGTGTATTTAAAAGCCAGAAGAATGGATTTTGATGATCAAATTAAGCAAATGGACATACTCATCCCAATTTGAGCATTATATAGTATAACCTATATAAAAACATAGTATGTCATATATTTAATTACTGTGATTTATCTGAAAAAGGGAAAACAGCTTGCTTCCTGTTGCCTTTTTATGTTATAAAATAAATATACAAACATCAAAAGTTTTGTCCTATATAATTCCATTGAGAGGAAATGCTAGAACTGAAGACTCAATCCAATTAGTAAAAACGCATATTTCTCTCATACATAAAATACTAACATGAAGATCTTAATCCATGGTCCTACTGTGGCCATGGTCTGTGGTCCATGCTGCCACCAACTGCCATACTAGGGTCTGTGGAAGTCCATGATCCACGCTCCCATGGATTGTAAATGGTAAGGAGGCTACTTTTGCAGTGGTATCAATGATTGCAGACTCATAGTTGGAAAAGAGGGACATAGAAGGCTTCTGTGGCAACTGCTCCCCACCCCAAAAGTAACAGTCTAGACAGAAAGCCATCAAAGAGAACTCTTAAAAAATGTGATAAGGATGTTGCAGTGTAGCTCTTCACAATTGATGGCTTCTGGCAAGAGTGTAGTTGGGGAAGGACTCAGTTTTCTTTAACTGTCTGGTCATTGGGAGTTTGACCATGCTCCAGTGAGTATATGGGTAACACAAATTGGACTTTCTTCTTTTTTTGGAGGGGGTGGTCACAGGGGTGGAGGGTCAGACTGGGAAGTGAGTGTTATTGGGGTCCATGATATGAAATTCCCAAATAATCAATGAAAATACTTTGGAAAAAATACTAGCATGAATAAAGGGAAAGGTAATGGAAACAAGACTTTCTCTTTAGAGACAAAAAGTGAGAAATGGAAATGGTATGTGGTTATTAGTATGGATGTGTTGTGGGATGGTCTGTATGTCAAATTGCTCTGATTGGTCAATAAATAAAACACTGATTGGCCAGTGGCCAGGCAGGAAGTAGGCAGGACAAGGAGAGGAGAATTCTGAGAAGTGGAAGGCTGAGTGAAGGAGACACTGCCAGCCGCCATGACAAGCAGCATGTGAAGATGCCAGGAAGCCACAAGCCACGTGGCAAGGTATAGATTTATAGACATGGATTAATTTAAGATATAAGAACAGTTAGCAAGAAGCCTGCCATGGCTATACAGTTTGTAAGCAATATAAGTCTTTGTGTTTACTTGTTTGGGTCTGAGTGGCTGTGGGACTGGTGGGTGACAGATATTTGTCCTGACTGTGGGCCAGGCAGGAAAACTCTAGCTGCATGGATGATATGCTTCTACTCGGATTTCCTAAGCAATAGAATGCATCGGCAGATGCCCCAAACCCCCAAGCTGAATTAAAAACAGTAGTCTTGTAATATCATTATTTGGGAGGCAGAGGCAGGCAGATCTCTATGAGTTAGAGGCCACCCTGTTATACATAGAGAGTTCCAGGACAGCCAGGGCTACACAATGAAACCCTGTCTTGAAAAGTAAACTAAAAAACTGTAATCTTTGTTTTACACAAATATTCTATTAACAAAAGCTAGGAAGGTCTGTGGGCAAGCCTTTCCTGAAAATTCCAAGCATATTTTCTCTTTCCCCTTTACTGTTAATAGCAACAAGTCCCCAAAGCAAGGGATAATGTGGACCAATAGGCTAATTAGGAGCTGTGTGCATTGAGCCCCCAAGGTCACACAATTGAAGTAATTACCCAGTACCTTCAGACTTGTGCTTTGCAAGCTTCAATCAATGTCTCTTACCTCCTTTGGACACCTTCATTAACCTGAGCCTGTCTTGTTTTCAAGCATATAGCCTGTGGCTTTGGTGAATATTATGTGGAAAGGAGTAGTTGGTAATGCCCCTGCAGAGACACATTCTAGTTCAGTAAGTGCTAATGGAGATGGTGGGAGGGTAGAGGGACTGTCAGGAACACTGCTTCTTTGTCATCAAGAGATGGCTGTTGGGATGGAGGGCAGGATAACAGCATGAAAATATTCTGCTCTGATGACTGAGCTAACTTTTGGGGACTGGGTTGGGCACTAGGAACTCTCAGAGTCTGTTCTCCTTCCACAGTGGTTCTCAGTTCTGTAGGCATCTCCCCCACATTACCAGGCAAGGGATTTTGTTTGGGCAGGGAGAACTGGCATGGAGTTCTTTCACCTAGCTGAAAAACCTCCTTCTTGGAGACTCCAGGTGTTGTGTTTCTCATTTGTGCACATAAGAATTTATGATCAGGAAAAAAAGAGTGGATACCACATAGAGAAAATAGCAAAGGATATTTTCATAGGACTGTATGGGGTTAAAACAAAATTCTATAAAATAAAATATTTCAGAAATATTTCTTAAAAGCTCATTATTATCTAATTATTTCAGGCGTGGTGCTCACTAATGCCTTATGTGGTCAGGGCATTTTAGGGTTATATGCACATTTGTCAAAGTGGAAGTCCAGCAGAGTCAAGGTCAGGGATTGAAGCTGCTTGAAGACAATCTATGAATTTGAGTAAGCCCTTATTTTCATGGATTAATGAGACAGAAAATCAAAGAATTAAGCAACTCCATGAGTTAAACTGGAACATAAAAAATTCTCTGTGATTATGAACTTTCAATGCTATTTTGAATCTTACAGAAATTTTGTTAATAGTTCATATTAAAATTTTTAGTCTTGCAGACTATCATATCAAGACAATCCATGTATCATCTTAGAATACCATAGGGATTTTTGGTAGTGTCTTAATTTCTTCCTTTAGTTAGAATTGTATTTTCTCAACATGGGAAGGATTTTTTATTATATTTTTTGTTTGTATTGTATTGTGATCAGAGTATGGTATATAGTGTTTTTGGTCTTGCACACTCTTCCTAAGAGTGTCTCTAATGTAAATGAACGTAGAAAGAGATGAATAACACGAGGCCAATGGGAAATAAGTCTGTGTTTATGCCTTTATACCAGTGCTGCTTGCAGCCTTGGTCAGAGAAACTTCTTTTTTCAGTTGGTGACAGTTAATTCAGAGTCACAGCTGGTTCAAGTGCTGAAAAGACTGTTGAGTGCTCAGTCCCAAGCAGGACATCTATGTCACACTCTCCATGACTCAGGGAGTATCACATAAGAGCAGGCAGAAAGAATATAAAACTGGAGGATGGGGAGGAGTGCCATGAAATGCTGTCTTCTGGACATGGTGTGGTCATTGCATGCATGAATGTGTCGCAACTGTGACCACCTGCGCAAGGCCTACACAAAAGGTATGAAAGTAGAGGGGACTAGTTGATATAAGAAGGATATCATCATAGGCCGGAGATGGATTGATAAGGGTAATGGGAGAGTCTAATCATAATATACTGTATACATGCACGAAATTGTCAACAAAAGTAAGTTAAAGAATAGTGAGACTGGAGAAAATCAGAAATATTGCCAAAGGTGTATAGTCACCTGATCATTTCACAAGAGAATTGCTTTAATTCTAAATACAGACACAGTGTTGAGTGATGATAAACTTCTATAATTTTTTCTAACCATCTTTTAATTTTTAAAAGCTGTCCAAACAACATACAACTACAAAACCTAACACGTGTCTCAGAATTCCATCTCATGAGATTCTCTGATGATCCAGGACTGCAGCCCATCCTCTTTGGACTGTTCCTGTCCATGTACCTGGTCACAGTGCTTGGGAACCTGCTCATCATCCTGGCTGTCAGCTGTGACTCCCACCTCCACACCCCCATGTACTTCTTCCTCTGCAACCTGTCCTTAGCTGACATCTGTTTTATCTCCACTACAGTCCCAAAGATGATTGTGAACATCCAAACTAACAGCAAAGAAATTGTCTATGTGGGCTGCCTTACACAGATGTCATTTTTGATCCTTTTTGGATGTATGGATGGTATGCTTCTGACCGTGATGGCCTATGATAGGTTTGTGGCTGTCTGTCACCCTCTGCATTACTCACTCATCATGAGTCCTCGCCTCTGTGGCTTTTTAGTTTTCCTGTCTCTTTTTGTCAGTCTTGTGGATTCTCAGGCACACAACCTCATTGCCTTACAAATCATCCACTTCAAAGATGTAGCAATTTCCAATTTCTTCTGTGACCCTGCTCAACTCTTTAATCTTGCCTGCTTTGACACATTAATTAATAACATAGTCATGTATTTTGTTGGTGCCATATCTGGTTTACTTCCTATCTCTGGAATTTTCTTTTCTTACTATAAAATTGTTTTCTCCATTCTGAGAATACCATCATCAGGAGGGAGGTATAAAGCCTTCTCCACTTGTGGTTCTCACCTGTCAGTCATTTGTTTATTTTATGGAACAGCCATTGGAGTATACCTTGGTTCAGCTGTATCACATTCTCCAAGAAATATTGCGGTGGCCTCACTGATGTACACTGTGGTCACACCTATGCTAAATCCCTTCATCTACAGCCTGAGGAACAAGGACATTCAAAGAGCAGTGAAAAGACTCCACAGCAGAACACTGTAATTCAGGGCCCGTGGCACCTATTTGGAATGTGGGTTGGTAAATGCAGCAGAGCAAAACTTCTAGACTCATGCATCCTAATTCTGAGTTACACTGATTTTGGATTTTGATGACTTTAATTCCTTCTTTCATTTCATAATAGAATAGTAGTTAGCAAAGTTGTGGATAGGGAGGAAGGAGAGTTTAAAAATGTATACAAAACTTTCAATTAGTGAAGACAAAAATGTACTGGAGATGGTAATGTTACATAACAATGTGAATGTAACTATTACCAATGAAGTAGACACATAGCAATATTTAAAATGCTTATTTTTCTGTCTCACTAATGTTTTGCCATTACAAACAATGACAATAGAAACAACTGAGGTTTCAGAAAAAGCATGGAAGAAATGAATACTATACATGAGTTACTCATGAGGTGAGAGGAGCCTTAAATTTTCATAAACATTCATTTTCTATTTTTCTTCTTCTTCCATTATTACCAGGAATTCACTAGAAATTGAGAAAACTTGGATTAAACTGAGTAATTACAAGGTCTCTCCTCCAAGGTCATATAGTTGCGAACAATAAGCCTTTCCTTCCAGCTTTCAGTTCACTAGTTCCAACCCACAGGGCACCATATTTCTCTTCTCCCCATGGTTGTCTGAATTGGAGCATTTTTGAGACACCGCATCACTATCACTCCTGAGGATGGAGCCTGAGCTCCTGGTAAGTAAAGAACATTATACCTGGCATCCTGGGTCATGATTCAGCACAGAAGCAGTTCAACTCATGGGTGTTGAAGGGATGGTACAGAGGAGGGACTTCCAGGAAAACATGTTTTTTAGCAATGGGATAAATATGATCATTTGTATAGCTAGATGGCAGGATATTGACTTGCAAAATTTCAACTAGGAAGAGCATAATTATATTCTCTGTTAAGGTGGGAATCCTGGAAATTTCATTCAATCCTCTCACACTAGTTCTACTTACCACAGATGCTCTCCACATGCTAGCAGAAAAATGTGTCCCTTTAAAGTGTTTCTAGGAACTTCGAAGGATCATGGAAGCAATGATAAAGATATAAAAGGAATGTTTGTAATTGCAACATCATTGAAGATCGATTATTTTGGTTTTAGCTCTGGAGACTGAACCTGGGCAAGCACTCTGAGCCTGAGCTAAATCCCAAATCTGAAAGCATCCTAGATAAAAGGCTCCTATACTCTGAATCACATCTTCTATGTGTTCATTTTGCCTGTACAGTCTTCTCAAAGCTATAATACCCCATTTTTGTTATTTTACATATCATTTTTTATTGTAATCTACTGTAGGTGTTTCAGTAGGAATGAATGAAACCATTTCATAATACAGGCAGGTGTGGTTGTGCAAACTTTTCATCCTAATACTTAGAGGCAGAGGCC
Organism: Peromyscus aztecus; assembly: GCA_902168405.1. NCBI lineage: Eukaryota > Metazoa > Chordata > Mammalia > Rodentia > Cricetidae > Peromyscus > Peromyscus aztecus. The sequence goes on along the minus strand of CABHPQ010154131.1, from coordinate 24,247 downwards.
AGTGAATCTCTCTGAGTGCTAGGCCAGCCAAGGCTATATGATATGGTCAGACTCCATCTCAAAAACCAAACCAAACCAAACCAATCTCAAACTAAAACCACAACAACATCAATAACAACAACACAGAGATGTCAGAATACAGAATACCTTGCCAAGAGGATTCTGGCAGATTGTTATTTATTTATTGTGTGTATGTGATTAGCACACATGCCACAGGGTATATGTGGAGGTCAGAGAACAACTTGAAGGGGTCAGTATTCTTCTCTAGTCATGTGGGTTCCATGGATTGAACTTAGGCTGTCACACTTAGTTGCAATCTTTACTGGTCCCCCCCACCCCACAGATGGTTTTTGAACAAACCAGCCACTTCAGTTACCTGATACTCCAGGAAGATTTAGCTTGCTCACTGTGCTCTTCTCAAGTAGGAGTCTGGTATGTACTTCAGACATACACTGCATCAGCTATTGGATAAATGGCTATAGACCACAGGCCAAGTTCACAGATAGATGCGTGATAACTCAGCATAGATATCTCCTTGATCCCAATCTGGGATATGATTGCAGCTGTCTACATCTTTACTCCTCTTTTAATCTTCTTCACTTAGTCTCGAGAGGAGGCCTGAAATAAGGATTTAATTTTATTCCTCTTAAGACACAAAGGAGAGTTAAAATTTTTCTTCCTCTGTTTCAATATTCAAGACCTTGGGGTTTCTTAAACCTTTTTTTAGGGGTTTAGTGGTTTAGTGGAGGAGTCTGTAGTTAGCATTTATCAGAATCTAGGTGTGATCCACAGCCCAGGAAAAATGTGTTTTATTTTTGTGTGTATGAGTTTGTGTTGTAAACGGGTATGTGTTTATTCATGTGTGTTGGCATGTACATATTTTACATGTATGTGCATGCACAAGTTGACATTGTTTCTTTCTCCATTGCTTTATACTTTATTTTCTGAGGCAGAGTCTCTCAACTGAACATAAAGTTTATTCGTCAGCTAATCTAGGTAGGCAGCTCACTCTCTAGATCATTGAGTGGTGGTGTTATAGGTGGTCTCAACATCTGCTCGGCTTTTTATATAAATGTTGAGCATCTGGACTCCAATCCTCATATTTACATTGTAAAAATTTTATTCACTGAACCATCTACATAGCCTGGAAAATATTCTGGCTGTTGGAAATATAGAAAAATGTTATGGATTGGATGACATAGTGACTATTTTGCATTCTGTCTGTTTCTCTTATTTTACCTGCGATGTATAGCAGTTAGTTATAATGGTTGGAACTTAATGTTGTTATCTAAGCTGATTTCCAGCTGATACAAATACATTGAGCAAGAGTTAAATGTTGAATGGTCTGTTTGTGATTAGTATAAAATATATAGAGAAAATTATAAAATATAGAGAAAGTAAAAATTTGGTATCAAATTAGAAAAAAAGAAGTCAATGAATCATTATTTGTGGGTGATATGATAGTATGCATAAGTGACCCCAAAAATTCCACTGGGGAACTCCTATAGCTGATAAACACCTTCAGCAGAGTAGCTGGCTACAAAATCAACTCACAAAAATCAGTAGCCCTCCTATATACAAATTACAAACAGACTGAGAAAGAAGTCAGATAAGTAATGCATTTCACAAAAGCTTCAAACAATATGATCTTTGGGATACATATATACAAAGAAGTGAAAGACTTGTATGATAAGAACCTCAAGTCTTTGAAGAAAGTGAAAAATATATCAGAAGATGACAAGATCTCTCATGCTCATGGATCAGTAGGATTAATATAGTGAAAATGGTCATCTTATCAAAAGCAATCTACAGATTTAATGCAATCTCCATCAAAATTCTAACACAACTCTTCATAGAACTTGAATGGACAATTATCAACTTGTTATGGAAACACAAAAAGTCAAGTGTTGTGGAATATTATTTTGACTAGGCAAAGATGTGTTACATTTATTTATGCTGTGGAATATTACTTCAACTATGTTAAAGTGTGTCACTTTTGTTTTTGCTGTCTTTGTTAATGACATAAAGATGTGTTACATTTGTTTGTGCTGCATTTGTTGAATTATGTAAAGATGTATTGCATTTGTTTCCTCTTTCCTGCCTAAGGCACCTGATTAGTCTAATAAAAAACTGAAAGGCCAATAGCTAGGCAGGAGAGGGACAGGTAGGGCTGGTGGGAAGACAGAATAACTAGGAGGAGAAATCTAGGCTCGAAAGAGAAGGAGGAGGAGAGAAAAGGGGAGAATGAGAGGGACACACCTGGGGCCAGAAGCCAGGAAGCCACCAGCCTTGGAGACAGCAGGAAAGTAAGATATACAGAAGAAAGGAAGAAAGAAAGAAAGAAAGAAAGAAAGAAAGAAAGAAAGAAAGGTAAAAAGTCCTGAGTCAAAATGAAGAGAAACAGGTGAAGTTATAAGAGCTAGCAAGAAAAGAGCCTCAGCTAAGGCTGAGCATTCATAACTAATAATAAGTCTCTGTGTCATGATTTGGGAGCTGGTTGGTGGCCCAAAAGAAAAAGCCTGCTATAACCCAGGATATCTAAAATAATTCTGAATAATAAAAGAACTGATGGAGGTATTGCCATGCCTGATTTCAAACTGTACTACAGTGCTATAGTAATAAAACAGCATGGTATTGGCATAAAAACAGACAGGCTGATCAATGGAATCAAATTGAAGACCCAGACATAAACCCATACACCTATGGACACATGATTTTTGATAAGCCAGAAATATACACTGGAAAAAAGAAAGCATCTTCAGCAAATGGTACTGGTCTAACTGGATGACTACATATAGAAGAATGTAAATAGTTCCTTACTTATCACCCTGCACAAAACTCAAGTCCAAGTTGATCAAAGACTTCAACATAAAACCTGGTACAATGAATCTGATAGAAGAGAAAGTGGGGAATAGTCTTGATCTCATTGGCACAGGAGAATGCTTTCTGAACACAATACCATTAATGCAGGCACCAATATCAACAATTAACAAATGGAACCTCATGATACTAAAAAACTTTTGCACAGTAAACAATGTCTTGGACAAAGTGGCAGCCTACAGAAAAGAAAAAAAAATTACAAGCCCATATCCAATAGTGGGCTAATATAAAAAGCATATAAAGAATACATAAATTTAATTTCAAAACACTAAATAAGGGTACAGTTCTAAAGAGGATTATTAATAGAGGGAATTCAAATGGCTGAGAAACACATAAAAGAAATGTTCAACATCATTAACCATCAGGGAAATGCAAATCAAAACTACATTATGATCCTGCTTTATATCAGTCAGAATGGCTAAGGTCAGTAATACAAATGACATTCATGCTGGCAAGGATGTGGAGCAAGGGGAACAGTCGTCCATTGCTGGTGGGAGTGCAAACTTGTGTAGCCACTACAGAAATCAGTATGTCAGTTCTTCAGGAAGATGACAGTTGATCTACTTTAAGACCTGGCTGTACCATTCTTAGGCATATACCCAAAGAACGCTTCATCTTTCCACGGGAACACTTGTTCAATCATGTTCATTGCTGCTTTATTCATAATAGCCAGACATTGGAAGCAACCTAAATGTCCCTTGGGTTAAAGAGAATTTGGTACATTTACACAATAGAGTATTACACAGTTCCTAAAATGTCTTCATGAAATTTACAGACAAATGGATGGAACTAGAAAAAAATCATTGTGAGTGAGGTAACCCAGACATAGAAATATAAATATGGTATATATTTGCTTATATATGGATATTAGCCATTAAATTGGCGATAACCAAGCTACTATCCATAGACCCAGAGAGATTGGGCACAGTGGGAGGGATTAGAGGGACACATGGATCTTCCTGGGAAGAGAAAGTAGAATAGGTTTTATGGGTGGATTGGAGCAGGGACGAGGGGTGGAATGGAAGAGAATAGGAGGGTCAGGTGGGAAGAGAGAGGAGAGATGGGATTGAGGGAGAGAAAGCTAGAATTTAAGAGTGTTTTAGTGGTGGTATGGAAAACTAGTGCAGTGGAAACTTACTATAATATATGAAGGCAATCGTAATGAAATTTCCAAATAATGAGGGAGATGGAATCCCTACTGGCCATCTTTAGTTATCAAATGAAGCTTCTCATGCTGGGACTGGGTTTCATCCATTTGAGTTGTTGACCAATGGAATCCCATGGAAATCCCCAAATAACCAGGATGTTGCCAAGACAATAGGTTGTTTTCCACAAACTGACAGCAAGGCCCCATTGCTGAAGACAACACCTACACAACTCATTGAACTTGGAGATGATGCAGCTGATGCCTACATAAAACCCGCACCTCCATGTTCTAGTTCCATGACATGTTGGTACTCTACACACTACCACAAGAGAAATGCAAACACCAATGCAATCTCAAAACCTTTGATCTACAATCTGTCCTGCCTACAAAATACGCTATGGCACAAACCTTGTGGGAGAAAATAACAAATATCTGATTTGACTTCAGGCCCATTCCAAGAGATGGAACCCATAACTGACACTGTTTGGGTGACCAAGAACCAGAGCCTAGATAGCCAAGAGAGCTAGGGTAAACCCAAATACCACTGGTCTAAACAAAGGTAACAATGAAATGACTTCTAATGATATTCTGTTACGCTCATAGATAGGTACCTCATTCAGTTATCATCAGAGAAGCTTCCTCCTGCAGCAGATGGGAACACAGAGTCCCACAGACAGATATTAAACACACACACACACACACACACACACACACACACACACACACACACAGAGAGAGAGAGAGAGAGAGAGAGAGAGAGAGAGAGAGAGAGAGAGAGAGAGAGCTTGGGATACACAATTCTAAAGAAGATATCTCCCTTAAACCCCTCTCCCCAGATCTCAGGTAACCCCTCAGAAGAGGAGGCAGAAGGCGTGGCAGAGACAGAGATGATGGAGGACACCAGGAGAACAAGGCCCTCTAAAACCACTGAGCAAAGCTCATATTAACTCACAGAGACTGAAGCAGCATGTACAGGGTCTCCATGGGTTTGCACTACATCCTCTGCATATATATTATAGCTTTAAGTTTAGCAATTTTATGGTACTCCTGAATATGTAAAGGAGTGAGTCTCTGATTCTTTTTTCTTTTTTTTTATTATTAAATTTTCTATTCATTTTACATACCAACCACAGATTCCCCTTTCCTCCCTCCTCCCACACCCCAGACTTCTCCCCACAACCCACCCTCCATTCTCACCTCCTCTAAGGCAAGGTCTCCCATGGAGAGTCTGCAGAGCCTGGTACATTCAGTTGGAGCAGATTCAAGCCCCTCCTCCCTGCATCAAGGCTGTGCAAGGTGTCCCATCATAGTTACTGGGCTCCAAAAAGTCTGCTCATGCACCAGGAATGGATCCTGGTCCCACTGCCTGGGGGCCCCCTAAACAGTTCAAGCTAAACAACTGTATCGCCTATCCAGAGGGCCTAGTCCAGTACCATGGGGGTTCCTCAGCTACTGGTCCACATTCATGCATTTCCACTAGTTTGGCTAGTTGTCTCTGTATGTTTTTCCATCATGATCTTGATGTCCCTTGCTCATAGAATCCCTCCTCTCTCTCAATGATTCGACTCCTGGAGCTCGGCCTGGTGCTCAGCCGTGGATCTCTGCAACTTCTTCCATCAGTCATTGGATGAAGGCTCTCTGATGACAGTTAGGGTATTCACTAATCTGGTTACTGGAGTAGACAAATGGCACCCAACGGCTCGAATTTCCACCTTAAACCTTAAAATTTTTAATAATCA
>CABHPQ010154131.1:0-18081 GCA_902168405.1 Peromyscus aztecus | reverse complement strand
CATAGACCTAGAGAATATGGCATTTAAATAACTTACAATTCTGTTGATGTGAGACACAATTGCTCCTGGCAGCACCAATTTGATCCCGAGACAATGTTGGGCTTCTAAGACATTTCCAGTTGGATGTTTGTCTTCTTGGCACAAGATGGCCTACTGGGTAAAGAACTGCCCTTGCCTCAACTGCTGACAGTACGAATACAATGTTGTCCTTTCTGGACAAGTGGGACACAAGGAAAGCGACCACTGTACTCTGCCAAGCCAGGGTAAGATGGTCTTTCAGAATTCCTTCTTCTGAAAATGGTCTGTCAGATACACTAGGCCTGTAGCCAATTTGAATGCACCAGCAATGCTGAGAAACATTAGGTGACTGTCCAGGCTGCCAGCTGTCTCGGTCTACTTTTACAAGATTCCCGAAAGTTGCTTGCATCCATCTACCATTTCTCAGGTACCATTATATTCCTTCTCAGGTCTTTGATGTGGTTGAAGACTAAATACTTACAATTTTCCTTAGTTATGATAAAAGATAAGTTAGATATAAAACCTTAAACTCACAAATATAAGATAGATAGGATATCTTCTTTAATATTGTAACTGTAATTCTTGCTCGATAATTGTTTTGTTATATATAATTTTACTATGTTAAAGTTAAAACCTTCCTTTTTAAAAAAGAAGAAAAGGGGAAGTGCTGTGGGATGTTCTGTATGACAAATATGTTAATAAATAAAGCACTGATTGGCCAGTAGCCAGAGAGGAAGTTAAGGCGGGACTAACAGAGAGGAGAATTGAGGGAACAGGAAGGTGGAGAGGAGACTGCCTGGAGCCGCCACCAGAACAAGCAAGATGTAAGGTACCAGTAAGCCATGAGCCACGTGGCAAAGTATAGATTAATAGAAATGGACTAAATATAAGAGTAAGAGCTAGACAATGATAGGCCTGAGCTAATGGCCAAGCAGTTTAAATAATATAAGAGTCTGTGTGTTTATTTTGTAAGTGGGCTCTGGGACTGGCAGAACTTTGTAGCTGGAAACTGGCGGGACTTGGGAGCTGGAGAGAAGCTCTCCAGCAACACAGGTCAGGTACCCTCTTGAGTGTTGCTAGTTGTCTAAGATGGGGTCATCCTTGTGGATTCCTGGGAACTTCCCTAGCACCCTGTTTCTCCATGTTCCCGTGATGTCTTCATTTATCATGGTATCTCTTTCCTTGCTCTCCAACTCTGTCCCTGTTCCAGCTTGACCCTCTCATTATCCTATGTTCTTACCCCCATCCCTTGCCTCAATTACCCCTCCCTCATCCCCAGTTTGCTCATGTAGATCTCATCTATTTCTCCTTCACTGGGTGATCCATGCATTCCTCCTAGTGTCCTCCCAGCTAGCTAGCCTCCCTGGAGCTGTGGGTTGCAGTCTGGTTATCCTTTGCTTTACATTTAGTATCCACTTATGAGTGAGTACATACCAAGGTTGTCCTTCTGAGTCTGGGTTACCTCACTCAGAATGAGTCTTTCTAGTTCCATCAGTGTTTTTGATCTTAGCCATTCTGACAGGTGGATGGCTAAGGATGTTGAGCATTTCCTCAGATGTTTTTCAGCCATTTGAGATTCTTCCATTGAGAATTCTATGTTTAGCTCTGTAGCCCATTTTTTAATTGGATTGTTTGTTATTTTGATGTCTAGTTTTTTGAATTCTTTATATATTTTGGAGATCAGCCCTCTGTTAGATATGGTGTTGGTGAAGATCTTTTCCCATTCTGTAGGCTGTTGTTTTGTCTTATTTACAGTATCTTTTGCCTTACAGAAGCTTTTCAGTTTTAGGAGGTCCCATTTATTAACTGTTGCTCTCTGTGTCTGTGCTACTGGTATTATATTTAGGAAGTGGTCTCCTATGCCAATGCATTCAAGGCTACTTCCCATCTTCTCTTTTATCAGGATCAGTATAGCTGGATTTATGTTGAGGTCTTTGATCCATTTGGACTTGAGTTTTGTGCATGGGGATAGACATGGATCAGTTTGCATTCTTCTACATGTTTACATCCAGTTATGCAAGCACCATTAGTTAAAGATGCCTCTTTTTTCCCTTGTATAATTTTGGCTTCTTTGTCAAAAGTCAGGTGTTCATAGGTGTATGGATTTATGTCAGGGTGTTCAATTTGATTCCATTGATCCACATGTCTGTTTTTATGCCAATACCAAGCTATTTTTATTACCATAGCTCTATAGTAGAGCTTGAAGTCAGGGATGGTGGTGCCTCCAGGAGTTTCTTTATTGTACAGGATTATTTTAGCTATCCTGTTTTTTTTCCCATATGAAGTTGAATACTGTTCTTTCCAGGTCTGTGAAGAATTGTGTTGGGATTTTGATGGGGATTTCGTTGAATCTGTAGATTGCTTTTTGTAAGATTGACATATTTACTATATTGATCCTACCTATCCAAGAGCATGGGAGATCTTTCCATTTTCTGATATCTTCTTCAATTTCTTTCTTTAAAGACTTAAAGTTCTTGTCATATAGGTCTTTCACTTGTTCGATTAGAGTTACCCCCAAGATATTTTATGTTGTTTTTGGCTATTGTAAAGGGTGTTAATTCTTTGATTTCTTTCTCAGCCCATTTATCATTTATATATAGGAGGGCTACTGATTTTTTTGAGTTAATCTTGTATCCTGCCACATTGGTGTATATCAGTTGTAAGAGTTTCCTGGTAGAATTGTTGGGGTCACTTATGTGTATTATCATATCATCTGCAAATAGTGAAAGTTTGAATTCTTCTTTTCCAATTTGTATCCCCTTGATCTCCTTTTGTTGTCTTATTGCTCTAGCTAGAACTTTGAGTACTATATTTAATAGATATGGAGAGAGTGGGCAGCCTTGACTTGTTCCGATTTTAGTGGAATCACTTTGATTTTCTCTCCATTTACTTTGATGTTGGCTGTTGGCTTGCTGTATAATGCCTTTAGTATGTTTAAGTATGTTCCTTGTATCCCTGATCTCTCCAAGACCTTTATCATGAAGGGGTGTTGGATTTTGTTAAAGGCTTTTTCAGCATCTAAGGAGATGATCGTGTGGTTTTTTTTTAATTTCAGTTTATTTATATGGTAGATTACATTGACAAACTTTCATATGTTGATTCTGTGTCTCAGGAAGCCTCTTCTGGTCCAATGAGAGCTCTTGTTCCAATGAGAGCTGGTGGATTCTGTGTCTCAGGAAGGCACTAGGGTCACAGGGGGATGGGTAGGTTTGGGGTAGGACATGGATCTTGTAGATTGCAGGGTCTGATGGAGGGTTTTAGTGGGGGAGCCTGCCTGCAGGAATCTTCCCTGCTGTCCAGCAACTGGGGCAGAAATGGGTGGGGGTTCCCAGGGATAGGTTGTGTCTTCCTCTGTTTCTTTAAGGGAATTTTTCATTTTCTTTCTTAAGGCCTCTATCATCTTCATTAAATTTTCTTAAAGTCATTTTCTTCTGGATCATCTACTTTGGGATGTTCAGGTCTTGCTGTTGTAGGATCACCAGGTTCTGGTGGTGCCGTATTGCTCTTTACATTGTTTAATGTGTTCTTACACTGTCATCTCATTTCTTCCTTTAATCTGAATATGTGGGGCTCCAGGTCGCTCTTCTTCCAGTTGCTGCAGGTGGGACCTCTGGCTCCTGTGGTTGCTCTTCTTCTCAATTGGTCCAGGAGGGGGTGTGTGACTCTGGTGGTCACTGTTCCCAACTGGTGCAGGGTGGGTGATGGTTCTGATGGTCACTGATACAGCTGCAGATGGTTGACTTGGAGAGGGGGTGGGGCAGGAAGCTGCTGCCCAGTCTCTGGGGCTCCAATGGCTGCAGCTTCTCTCCTTTGTAAGGAAGCAAAGGTTCAGCAAACATCTAGGTGGATCCCAGGAATTCATCACTTCACACTTCTAAAGATGTTTTTCATCTGCCTGGATTCACTTCTGTCATCTTTTCCATCTGTTCAGGAATTAGTTTTTTTCACTGTTAAATGTTCATAATTTTTCAAACTTTTATTTTATGTAGCAGAAATCTCCTGCCCTTGCAACAAGTAACTTTTATAAATTTCTTCATTTGTGATCATAAGTTCATTTTTCTTTAATTTTATATTGTTGTTTTAGCTTTTTGATATATTATTATGATAACATTATTTCTCCTCTCCCTTTCCTCAATGCGAACCCTCTTACATATCTTTCTTTCTCTCTTCCAAATCCATGACTTCTTTTTTCGTTATTTGTTATTCTATGCACATAGGTATATGTACCTACATATATATTCCTAAATCCAGTCAGTATAATCTTACTTGTACATATGTTTTCAGGACTGTCAAACTTATGGGACGCTATGAAAGCAGTGCTAAGAGGAAAACTCATAGCACTAAATGCCCACATAAAGAAGTTGGAGAAATCTCATACTAGTGACTTAACAGCACACCTGAAAGATCTAGAACAAGAAGAAACAAAGTCACCCAGGAGGAATAGACACCAGGAAATAATCAAATTGAGAGCTGAAATCAATAAAATAGAAACAAAGAGAATAATACAAAGAATCAATGAAACAAAGAGTTGGTTCTTTGAAAAAAACCAACAAGATAGACAAGCGCTTATCCAGACTAACCAAAAGGGCAGAGAGAGAGCATCCAAATTAACAAAATCAGAAATGAAAAAGGAGATATAACAACTGACAATGAGGAAATCCAGAGAATCATCATGTCATACTTACCTGTACTCCATAAAATTGGAAAATCTAAAAGAAATGGACAATTTTCTGGATAGATACCGCATACCAAAGTTAAATCAAGACCAGATAAACAATTTAAATAGGTCAATAACCCCTAAAGAAATAGAAACAGTCATTAAAAGTCTCCCAACCAAAAAAAGCCCAGGACCAGATGGTTTCAACTCAGAATTCTACCAGATTTTCAAAGAGGAGTTAATACCAATACTCTTCAAATTGTCCCACACAATAGAAACAGAAGGAACATTACCAAACTCTTTTTATGAGACTACAGTTACTCTGATTCCTAAGCCTCACAAAGGTGCAACAAAGAAATAGAATTACAGATCAATATCCCTCATGAACATTGATGCAAAAATACTCAGTAAAATATTGGCAAACTGACTCCAAAAACACATCAAAACATTATCCACCATGATCAAGCAGGCTTTATCCCAGAGATGCAAGGATGGTTCAACATACAAAAATCTGTCAATGTAATCCACCATATAAACAAACTGAAAGGAAAAAAACCCCACATGATTGTTTCATTAGATGCTGAAATGGCCTTTGAGAAAATCCAACACTCCTTCATGATAAAGGTCTTGGAGAGATTAGGAATACAGGGAACATGCCTAAATATAATAAAGGCAATTTACAGCAAGCCAACAACCAACATCAAAGTAAATGGAGAGAAACTCAAAGAGATTCCACTAAAATCAGGAACAAGACAAGGCTGTCCACTGTCCACTCTCCCCATATTTATTCAATATAGTACTTGACGTTCTACCTAGAGCAATAAGACAACAAAAGGAGATCAAGGGGATACAAATTGGAAAGGAAGAAGTCAAACTTTCACTATTTGCAGATGACATGATAGTATACATAAGTGACCCCAAAAATTCTACCAGGGAACTCCTCCAGCTGATAAACTCCTTCAGTAAAGTGGCAGTATACAAGATTAACTCAAAAAAAAATCAGTAGCCCTCCCATATACAAATGACAAACGGACTGAGAAAGAAATCAGAGAAACATCACCCTTTACAATAGCCACAAATGATATAAAATACCTTGGGGTAACTCTAACTAAGCAAGCGAAGAACTTGTATAACAAGAACTTTAAGTCCCTGAAGAAAGAAATTGAAGAAGATATCAGAAAATGGAAAGATATCCCATGCTCATGGATAGGTAGGATTAACATAGTAAAAATGGGATGGAATTGGGAAACTGGGGGGCGGGAAGAGGGAGGACAGGGGAATCTGTGGTTGGTATGTAAAATGAATAGAAATCTCTTAATAAAAAAAAGAAAGTAAATGTTCAGAATTTTCATGATAAAAACCAGTTTTGTTTCGGTAAAACTGACTTAAGTGAGAAAAGCACCACCTAATAACAAGTTACTGTGTGGAAGTGGGTGAGAAAGTATTATCAGAAACAAAAATATTTTAGTTGGGGGTTGGGATTTAGGTCAGTGGTAGAGTTTGTGCTCAGCGAGCAATAGGCCCTGAGTTCAGTCTTCAGCTCTTGGAAAATAACAAAGAAATGTTTTAGCTGAGAAGAAATAGTGTATAATTTCTCATGAGTGAAGGCAGGGAAGAAACAACATTTTACAGAAAGAGAAGAGAATGGGCATTTGCATTTGATCTATTAGGGGGTGAGCTGATTTTGGAGATATCTCAAGAAATCAGTGATGGAAAGCAGATTGCGATGATCAGGAAGGGCAGTGTGTCAGGAAATTTGTCTTCTATAATTCCTTTCATGTGTTTTTTCTGTAAGTCTGAGGGTGTGATAATTTGCCATCACCATTTTTCTTTCCAGATATTAGGTGGATCTTGTCACACTCTAACTGCTAATATTTTAGGATATATTAAAGATGTTGACTCACATATTAGCTAGATAAACAGTAAGAGGATTTATGCTTATAACCCTAGAGCTTATATATAGAAACAAACGTGAATAGTGTATTTAAAGGAATACATTTCTGAATTATTTAAAAACATTAATTAACAATTGACACTGCTTCTGAAAATAGAAGACTGAGCATCATAAGGATCTTGGTAAACATAATTCACCATATCAAGAAGTCAGTGGATATAAATCACATATACAATAACAAAGAAGAATGTTTAGAAAAATTCAAAACCATTGTGTTTGCTGCTAAGGCTTAGCACGTCAGTAAACAGACAAATCAAGGATAATTTCCTGATCCAATAATTAATGACTGATTTTAAACCACTGTCAAAAGGAAATTAGACCACTATACCATGTGTTGAATTTATTAACATGTCACTTTAGTCTCATCTAACTTCATGATTTCCTGATGTAAGAACCATTCAACAGTGCTGTTACTAGGACCTGTATTAAGTCAGGGCTCTCTAGAGTCATAGAACTTATGGAATGAATCTTTCTCTGTCTCTCTCTGTATATATATGGAATTTATTGGAACTTACAAGCTACAGCCCAACTAATTCAACAATGGCTAGCTGTGAATGGAAAGTCCAAGCATCTAGTAGTTGCTCAGTTCCACAAGACTGGGTGTCTCAGCTGGTCTTCTGTACATGCTGGAATCCCAGAGAAGTAGGTGCCAATGCCAGTGAAGGAATGGATGTTCTGGCAAGGTGAGGGCAAGCAGGCAAAGTAAAACAAAACCTTCCTTCTTCCCATTGTCCTTATATAGGCTTGCAGCAGAGTGGCCCAGATTAAAGGTGTATCTTTAAGATCTGGGTTAAAAGTGTGTTGTCTTCCTGCATTGAGATCTGGATCAAAAGCTTTTGTCTTCTAGTCTCAAGATTTGGATCAAAGGCTGTTGCCTTCCTTCCTCAAGATCTGGATCACAAGTGTGCCCTCCATTTCTGGATTGTAGTTCATTCAGATATAATCAACTTGACAACCAAGAATAACCATCACAGAATCAGAAGGACATTTCTCTGTTGAACTTCATAAAAATGTACAACATCAACATCAATAATGCCACTTAGGACATACTAGTGAATCAATAATTACTACAGTATAGAAGTTAAATGTGGGCTGTTGTCATTCCACATTTGCTAGTGAAATACTTAGATAATGTAACAGAAAGATCCAATAAAATATAACAACATAGACAATTCCTGGGACTTGATAGATTGTTGATGAATAGTTAATGAATAAAGGGATGTAAGAAATCTGTTGGGAGACTATATCTTTGTGAGGTGAAGAAGAGTTGGAAACCATGCATGAAATAAATTTCCAGACCACAGAGTAAGGAAAGAAGTGGAATCACTTTTAAAGAATGAAATTTGTGAGACTGAAAGGACTTTCAAAGTACAGGCACTTCACCTTCAGAGACCAAATGACTGTGACATATTGTCTTTCTTCTAGAACGACAGCCCAGCACTCACTTTCTATTCCTATTTCTGTAACCCACCTGGTCTTCATCGGGACACACAACCTCCCTTAAGACATCTACCATATCTTCACTGTGTGACCCCAGGAATTTCATGTGGTTTTACACAGAGGCTGGTTTTGTATAATTATAGGGGAGATGCAATTAGAATATGTTTAATGTTTCTAGCATCTTAATGGCTGAATTACTAGAGCTCCTCATTAAATAAATTGTTATATTAATTTCTTCAGGCACCTATATCATTTTTTCCCCTTGAGATATGAGTATTACAGGAAGGAAAAACAACCCCACAATTTTGCATCTGTGCATGTGTTCATAAGGAAAGTTTGGCTTGTTTATTTATTTAAATAACATTTTAAAATTTATTTTACATACCGACTACAGTTTCCTCTCCTTTTAGTACCCCTCCCCCAGCTTCCCATCTACTCCCCCTCCTCTTGCACGCCTCCTCCATCTCAATTCAGAAAGGGGCAGGCATCCCATGGGCTTGAGCAAAGCATGGCACGTCAAGTTGAGGCAGGGTTGAGCTTGTCCCCTGTGTCAAGGCAAGGTAATCCAGCATGGCAATAGGTTTCCAAAAGCCAGCTAAGTGCAGGGACTGGTCCTGATCTCACTGCTAGGAGTCATACAAAGAGACTGAGATACACAACTGTCACACACATGCACAGGGCCTAGGTTGTTCCTATGGAGGCTCCCTAACTGTTGGTCCAGAGTCCATGAGCTCCCACAAGAGCTCAAGTCAGCTGTCTTTGTGGGATCCCTCATCATGACCCCCTGGTTCAAACAATCCCTCCTCCCTTTCTTGAGCAAGACTCCGAAAGACTCCTGGGGCTCACTTCAGTGCTTGGCTATGGATCTCTGCATCTGCTTCTATCAGGTACTGGATAGAGTATCTTTGATGAAAAGTAAGGTAGTCACCAATTTGTTTACTGTAGATGGTCAGTTCAGGCACTCTCTCCACTATTGCTAGGAGTCTTAGTTGGGGTTATCCTTGTGGATTCCTGGGGGTTTCTCTGGCACCAGGTTTTTTCCTAACCTCAAAATGACCCCACATCAAGACGTCTCTTTTGTTACTTTCCCCCTCTGTCCCACCTCCAACCCGCCTCCCACACCCAGCCCACCCAAACTGCTCCCTCAAGATCCCATCCCTCCATCCCCTCTTCCCCTGATCCCGGTTTACCCAGGAGATTTCTTCTATTTCCCTTTCCCAGGGAAATCCATGCATCCCTCTTTGGGCCCTCATTATTTAGCCTCTCTGGGGCTATGGATTGTAGGTTGGCTATCTTATACTTTACTCTTAATATCCACTTATGAGCGAGTACATACAATGTTTGTCTTTCTGAGTCTGAGTTACCTCACTCAGGGTGATTTTGTCTAGTTCCATATTTGCCTGAAACTTTCCTGAGGTTATTGGTTTTTTTTTTTAAACAATTGAGTAATACTCCTTTGTGTAAATGTACCACATTTTCTTTATCCATTCTTCGATTGAGGGACATCTCAGTTGTTTCCAGGTTCTGACTATTATGAATAATGCTGCTATGAACATAATTGAACAAGTCTCCTTGTGGTATAATTGAGCATCCTTTGGATATATGCCAAAGATTGGTATAGCTGGGTCTTAAGGTACATTAATCCCCAATTTTCTGAAAAACCACTATATTAATTTTCAAAGTGGCTGTACAAGTTTGCACTCCCACCAGCAGTGGAGGAATGTTCTCCTTACTCCACATCCTTTCCAACATAAGCTGTCATCAGTGTTTTTATCTTAGCCATTCTGACAGATGTAAGATGGTATCTCAGAGTTGTTTTGATTTGCATTTCCCTGATGGCTAAGGGTGTTAAGGAATTTTTTAAATGACTTTCAGCCATTTGATATTCTTCTGTTGTGGATTCTCTGTTGAGATCTGTACTTCCTTTTTAATTGGATTATTTGATATTTTGATGTCTGATTATCTGAGTTCTTTTTTTAATTTATTTTTTAAGTTACACTCATGATATTCATTAATTACACTCATGATATTAATCACATTTGTGGTATTCATAGATTACATACACAGTATTCATTCAATTATATATAATATATATATTAATTTTAAATGCTGAATGTCATTTATTTAAGGGGGGAGGAGGTCTTAAATACAGGCTTACAGCACAATGGGAGGACCCTGGAGGGCAGAAGTTCGCTACTGATGTTTTACAATCTTGCTTCTAATCTGTTAACGCCCATTATTCAGGGTATCAGGCAAGGAACTTCCCTTAAGCATTCAGGAGGGTGGAACCCAGCAGGGAATTAGCATAGGGAGAATATCAAGGTCAAGGTCCGCAAGAAAGGCAACAGTTACCCAAAACGGGGGCCAGGGCCCTACAAGTCCCCCTTTTATTAAAAAATGAACTTCTGACTTGGGTTGTGTGGGACATCAGCAGGTCACCTTACCCGTCATGGAGACACCTGCCCAGGCCACACAGGTGCTCTGTCTTAGGTTGGTGAGTGCCCCCCAGGCACTACCCGTCTCTGAATACTCATTATCGTACAGGCTTAATCGTGTGTGAGCTGCAGAGTTAACTGCTGCTAAAGATCTCAAAGTGGCACTGGGCTTGCAATCTGTGTGTTTGATACAGAAAAGACCAACAGAGGTCCTATCTCACCCATAGCCAGTAGGCTAAAGGCAACTGAGCCATTCCCTTCCTTAACGAGCCATACTGTACGTTGGTGTCCTTGTAAGATAGTATCCCAAAAGCAACTGGAACTTGAGTTTATAAATTTACAATTTTCAAAGCCAATCGAGATGTATATAACTACTGAATTAAATTTATCATGCCCAATAGAATGAAAGATTAACTAACTGTGGTAGCTACTTTTGTTGCCAGGGTCTCCATTGTGCTTATTTGAGTTCTTTATGTATTTTGGAGATCATCCCTCTGTCAGATGTGGGGTTGGTGAAGATATTTTCCCATTTTGTAGGCTGCCATTTTGTGCTTTGAATTACATAAGCTTTTCAGTTTCAGGAAGTCCCACTTATTAATTAATTAATTAATCTCAGAGTCTATGCTACTAGTATTATATTTAGGAAGTAGTTTCTTGTACCAATGTGTTTGAGGCTACTTCCCATTTTCTCTTCCATCAGGTTCAGTGTAACCGGATTTATGTTGAGGTCTTTGATTAACGTGGACTTGAGTTTTGTGCATGGTAGTAGATATGGATCTAATTGCATTCTTCTACATGTTGAAATCCAGTTATGTCAGCACTATTTGTTGAAGATTATTTCTTTTTTTATTTAAAATTTTGACTTCTCTGTCAAAAATCAGGCATTTATAGGCATGTGGATTTATATCAGGGTCTTCAATTTGATTCCAATGGTTCACGTGTCTGTTTTGTGCCAATACCAAGCTATTTTTTGTTACTATAGCTCTATAATAGAGCTTGAAATCAGGGATGATGATGCTTCTGAAAGCTCCTTTATTGTACAGGATTGTTTTAGCTATCCTGGGTTTTTTGTTTTTTCCATATGAAGTTGAGTATTGTTTTTTCAAGGTCTGTGAAGAATTGTGGTAGGATTTTGATGGGAATTGCATTGAATCTGTAGATTGCTTTCTGTAAGATTGCCATTTTTACTCTGTTAATCCTACCTATCCATGAGCATGGGAGATCTTTCCATTTTCTAATACCTCCTTCAATTTCTTTCTTTAAAGACTTAAAGTTCTTGTCATACAGGTCTTTCATTTGTTTGGTCCGAGTTACCCCAGAATATTTTATGTTATTTGTGGCTATTGTAAAGGGTGTTCCTCTGATTTATTCTCAGTTCATTTATCATTTGTATATAGGAAGGCTACTTTTTTTGAGTTAATCTTGAATCCTGCCTCACTGCTGAAGGTGTTTATCAGCTGTAGGAGTTCCCTGGTAGAATATTTGGGGTCACTTATATATATTACCTTATCATCTGCAAATATCAAAAGTTTGACTTCTTCCTTTTCAATTTGTATCCCCTAGATCTCTTTTTGTTGTCTTATTGTTCTATCTAGGACTTTGAATACTACATTTGATGGATATGGAGAGAGTGGACAACCCTGTCTTGTTTCTGATTTTAGTGGAATCACTTAGAGTTTCTCTCCACTTAATTTGCTTGCTCTATATTGATTTTAGTGTGTTTAGGTAAGTTCCTTGTATCTCTGAGCTCTCTAGAACCTTTATCATGAGGGGGTGTTGGATTTTGTCAAAGGTTTTTTTAGCGTCTAGTGAAATTATCATGTAGTTTTTTTCTTTCAATTTGTTTATATGATAGATTACATTGACAGATTTTTTTATGTTGAGCCATCCAGACATCTCTGGGATGAAGCCTACTTGATCATGGTGGATGATTTTTTTGATGTGTTCTTAGATTCAGTTTGCCAGTATTTTATTAAGTATTTTTGCATCAATGTTTATGAGGGAGATTGATCTATAATTCTCCCTCTTTGTTGCATCTTTGTGTAGTTTGAGTATCAGGGTAACTTTAGCCTCATGAAAAGAATTTGGCAATGTTCCTTCTGTTTCTATTGTGTTGAGCAACAGTATTGGTATTAGCTATTCTTTGAAATTCTCATGGAATTCTGCATTGAAACCATCTGGCCCTGGGATTTTTTTGGTTGGGAGACTTTTATTGACTGCTTCTATTTCCTTAGGGATAATGGGTCTATTCAAATAGTTTATCTGGTCTTGATTTAATTTTGTTATGTGGTACCTATTAAGAAAATTGTCCATTTCTTTTAGATTTTTGAATTTTGTGAAGTACAGGTTTTTGAAGTATGCACTAATGGTTCTCTGGATTTCCTCAGTGTCTGTTGTTATACCCCCCTTTTCATTTCTGATTTTGTTAATTTGAATATTCTCTCTCTGCCTTTTGGTTAGTTTAGATAAGGGTTTGTCTATCTTGTTGATTTTCTCAAAGAACCAATTCTTTGTTTCATTGATTCTTTGTACTTTTCTCTTTGTTTCTATTTTATTGATTTAGGCCTAAGTTTGATTATTTCCTGTCATCTACTCCTCCTGGATGAGTTTGCTTCTTTTTGTTATAGAGCTTTAACGCATGCTGTTAAGTCACTAGCATGATATTTCTCCAAATTCTTTTTGTAGGCACTTAGTGCTATAAACTTTCCTCTTAGTTCTGCTTTCATTGCGTTCGACAAGTTTGGGTATGTTGTGCATTCATTTTCATTGAGTTCGAGGAAGACTTTCATTTCTTTATTTCTTCCTTGATCCAGTGGAGATTCAGTTGAAACTTGTTCAGTTTCCATGAGTTTTAGGCTTTCTGTCTGTAGTTGTGTTGTTGAACTCTAACTTTTCCCATGGTGATCCAATGAAACCCATGGGGTTATTCTGATTTTTTCATATCTGTTGAGATTTACTTTGTGAGCAAGTATGTAGTCAATTTTAGAGAAGATTCCATGAGGTGTGGGGAAAAGGGTATATTCTTTTGTGTTTGGGTAAAATGTTCTGTAGATACCTCAAGTCAATTTGAATCAAAACATCTGTTAGTTCCCTTATTTTCTGGCAGACCTGTCCATTGCTGAGAGTTGGGTGTTGAAGTCTCCTACTGTTAATGTGTGGAGTTTGATGTGTGATTTAAGCTTTACTAATGTCTCTTTTACAAATATGGCTGCCCTTGTATTTGGGGCATAAATGTTCAGATTTGAGACTTCATCTTGTCTGATTTTCCTGTGATAAATATGAAATGCCCTTCTTCATCTCTTTTGATTAATTTTAGTTTTAAGTTTATTTTGTTAGCTATTTGGGCAGCTACACCAGCTTGCTTATTAGTTTCATTTCATTAGAAAATATTTCCCCAACTTTTTACTCTGAGTAATGCTTGTCTTTGAAATTGAGGTGTGTTTCTTGTATGCAGCAGAAGAATGGATCCGGTTTTATTTTTTACTTTTTTTTTTTTAATCTATTTTGTTAGCCTGTGTCTTTTTACGGTGAATTGAGTCCATTACTATTTTTTGGTTTTTTTTTTTTAGTTTTTTTTTAGTCCATTACTATTAAGGGATATTAATGACCAGTGATTGTTAATTCCTGTTATTTTTTTGGTTTTGGTGGTGGCAGTGGTAGTGTTTTTCTTCTTTGGGATTTGCTAGTGTGAGATTGTGTATTGCCTGTGTTTTCATGCATGCAGCTAACTTCCTTGGGCTGGAGTTTTGCTGAGTATAGTAATCTCAGCTGGCATCTGTGGTCTCTTATTGTCTGCAAAACATCTGTCTGGTACCTTCTGGCTTTTAGATTCTCTATTGAGAAGTCTAGTGTAATTCTAATGGATCTGCCTTTGTATGTTACTTGGATTTTTCCTTTGCAGCTCTTAATATGCTTTCTTTATTCCATATGTTTCGTGTTTTGATTATTATATGGTGAGGGGACTTTTTTTGGATCCAGTCTATTTGGTGTTCTGTAAGTCTCTTGTAACTTCATAGGCATGTCCTTCTTTAGGTTGGGAAAGTTTTCTTCTATGATTTGTTGAATATATTTTCTGTGCCTTTGATCTGGAATTCTCTTCCTTCTTCTATAGTTATTATTCTTAGGTTTGGTCTTTTCATGGTGTCCCAGATTTTCTGGATGATTTGTTTTAGGATCTTTTTGGATTTAACATTTTCTTTGACTGATGAATCTATTTCCTCTATTGTATCTTCAATGCCTGCAATTCTCTCTTCCATGTCTTGTTTTCTTTTGGTGATGCTTACATCTGTAGTGCTCCATTCACTTATCCAGATTTTTCATTTCCAGAATTTTCTCTATTTGTGTTTTTCTTTATTGCCTCTATTTCAGTTTACAAGACTGAACTGTTTCCTTCACCTGTTTGATTGTTTTTTCCTTGGCTTTCTTTAAGGGATTTATTGAAAAAAAATTTTTTGTCTTTTCATTGTTTTCTTTAAGGGATTTTTTTTTCATTTCCTCTTTAAGGGCCTCTATCATCTTCATAAAGTTATTTTTAAGATCATTTTCTTCTTTTTCTGCATTGGGATGTTCAGGTCTTGTTGTTATAGGACCACTAGGTTCTGGTGCTGTCATATTGCCCTTTATGTTGTTGCATGTATTCTTACACTGCCATTTCACCATCTAGGTTTGGGATAGTTATAAGTACAGGTGTTGATTATTGTGATGTCTTTGATGAATGGGTCTCTTGTTCCTTTATTGTCTGTTTCCTTTATTTTCTTCTGGCACTAGTGGCCAAGGGTTCTGATGGTTGTCTTTTCCTCGGGTCCAGCAGGTTATCTCAGCTGAGGTTTGTGGGGGTTTGGGTGCCTAAGTGCAGCATATCCTCTAGTTCTTCTGGCTTGTGTGGGCTTTACTTTTGCCTGTGGAGTCTGTAATTCCTACTGGTGTGGACTGTGCCTGTGCCAAAGGAGACTGTTCTTCCAGCTGGTGTAGGTGGTGCTGGTGCCTATAGGGGCTGCCGTTATTCCAGTTGGTGTGGGTGGTACTTGTGTTCTATAGAGGCTGCTGCTCTTCCAGATGGATTAGATGGTACTTGTATGGGGGCTGCTGATGTTGCTGGTAATGGTTAGGCAAGGGGAGGATAATGTGGTCAGTGGGTTTGGATGGCAGAGTGGGTCATAGAAGTTACAGAGCCCAGTGGGTGTCAGTACAGTCTGCCGCAGGTCTCTTACCTGTTGGCTAGCTGCTGGGGACTGCTCCAGAGCCGTGGAGATCTACCTGGGGGGCAGGGCCCCTCTGCCTTGCTGGGGCTGAGATGGGAGGGATGAGGGGCATGGCGTGTACCCTGGGGATTGGGGCCTGGAGATTGGGGCAGTTTAGTTGGGGGACTAGTCACTCACTTGTCCTTCCAACTGCTGTAGATGGTTCTTGCACCTACAAGAGGTGCTGATGATGCAGTGGATGGTTGGCCAAGTGGAGCATGATGGGTTTGGTGGGTTTGGGTGGGAGAGTGGGTCACAGAGGTAACAGAGTCCAGTAGGTGTTGGCTGGCTGCTGGGGACTCAGAAAGTTTGGTTTATTTCTTGTAAGTGGAAAATATTTAATTTTATCCTAAAGCTTACAAGGATGTCCCTAGAGGAACATTAATTTTAATGAGTAAATTCCCATGGTTACCTCTGTTTAATACTTTCCTTGAAGAATCTTTGGAGATTTAATGGAGAATTTATTTTCCATAATGTTATGGAGGTAAACAAGTCTTTATTTTTTCTCAAATATTTTTAATATTAATTTATTTCTTAATTAAACTTGTCTGATCCAATTTTATGCAATGAAGAGTAGGACCCCATGAGCCAACTCCTGATCCATGACTGTTTATAAGGACAGTGTGGTAGCCACCACTGTTGTGAGTTCATGATTGCAAAGGTCATATTGGGTGTAAGTGATGACCTTTGAAATTTACTCTATTGTCCAGATCTTATGTATTTCCTGTCACCTATTATACAATGTTATCTGAGCCTTAGAATGGGTGGGGTCAATGTCTTGTTTAGAACTGAGTCCCTAACTATCCTTAGCACCAGAAGCAACTGTGAGTCTGTGTATTCACATCTATTCACTGCATAGAGAGGTGTCTCTGGTAAATGGCTAGAGCAGCTTTTATGTTAGTAAATAATTTTTCTTTTTATCAAATTTTTATTGACACTTTGCAGATTTTAATTTTTAATGATTCTTTTTATTTTATTTTATTTTACAATACACTTCAGTTCTACATATCAGTCACGAATTCCCTTGTTCTCCCCCCTCCCGCCCCCTTCCCCTTCCCCCCAGCCTATACCCCATTCCCACCTCCTCCAGGGCAAAGCCTCCCCCGAGGACTGAGATCAACCTGATAGACTCAGTCCAGGCAGGGCCAGTCCCCTCCTCCCAGGCCAAGCCAAGCGACCCTGCATAAGCCCCAGGTTTCAAAGAGCCAGCTCATGCAATGAGCACAGGACCCGGTCCCACTGCCTGGATGCCTCCCAAACAGATCAAGCCAATCAACTGTCTTACCCATTCAGAGGGCCTGATCCAGTTGGGGGCCCCACAGCCATTGGTTCATAGTTCATGTGTTTCCATTTGTTTGGCTATTTGTCCCTGTGCTTTATCCAACCTTGGTCTCAACAATTCTCGCTCATATAAACCCTCCTCTTTCTCGCTAATTGGACTCCCGGAGCTCCACCCGGGGCCTAGCCAGATCCCTCAGTCATTGGATGGGGTTTCTAGCACGACAATTAGGGTGTTTGACCATCCCATCACCAGAGTGGGTCAGTTCGGGCTGCCTCTCGACCATTGGCAACAGTCTATTGTGGGGGTATCTGTGGATTTCTGTGGGCCTCTCTAGCATTGATTCTTTAGAGATTTCACAACATGCATCTAAATCGCATCCATCTCCCTGTACCACACCCCCACTTCCACCATCCACCATTGCAACCTCCCCCAAAACAAAGCAAAATTTAAAGGAAAAATAAAAAACCAAATAAAACAAACAAAACAAAAACAGAACAACAACAACAACAAAAAGAAGAATGTCGTCGTCGCCGTCGTCGGTGGTGGAAGCTGTGGTGTGACCTTTTTAGTTGCACATTTCACCCTTTAGTCCTTTCATCCTCACTTGCGAGTGCTCTTTGCCATGAGTCATTGTTCCGGTTCCAGGCTTCTGGCCTCTGCTACACTATTAATAATGGGTCTTATTGGGGCTCCTCTTGGGTACCCTGTTTTTCGGTGTCATGGAGATCTTGCAGTTTTGAATCTGTAGGTTTATGCCTTTCACATGCTCTAACAGTTCACAGATGTGGTGGATGTTGAGGTGGGTCAACTCATAGTCCTGGTTCTGGGCCTGGGTAGTAGCTGGGTTGGTCAGCCTGCAAGCTTTCCCCCATTGTCACCACTCAGTTGAGCTCTCCAGCACTGCTTCAGCCAGGCCATCCAATGCAGCCTGCAGCAAGGAGTGAGGCCAGTTCTCATGCTCTTAAGTCCTCTGGTCCAGCTCACTAATATACCACCAGGGCCAGCTCCATTGTCTTGCCCAGATGAGGTGCAGATCTGCTCCTCTTCCCAGCCCA
>CABHPQ010154130.1:237-46232 GCA_902168405.1 Peromyscus aztecus | reverse complement strand
ATCTATACATATATATATATATATATATATATATATATATATATATATATATAGAGAGAGAGAGAGAGAGAGAGAGAGAGAGAGTGTGTGTGTGTGTGCGTGTGTAACAGAAGTAAAAGAGAAGTATTTGGAGGAATAAGGAGGGAATGGGAAGAGAGAGGATGAACATGGGGATGGGAATGAGTGGTTGTGAGCATGTTCGGGTGCCACAATAAAACTCATTTTCTTGTACTTTAGTGGACACATAAAATAGACTTAAGAAGGGCTGAACAGACTAGAGAGATGGACCAGCAGCTAAGAGCTTGGTGCTCTTGCAAAGGCTCTGCACTCGGTTCCTAGCAGCCTCATTAAGACTAACACCAACCTCGACGCCATCTCCCTGGTGTCTTTTGCCCTCCTCTGGCCTCTGTAGGCAACTGCATGTACATGTGCATACCCACAGGAACACAAGCCAAACACACATACACATAAAATTTAAAAAATTGTTTAAAAGCGACCAAGATGAAAATTTGTTTTATAATTTTTAAAAATTCAATGCTAAAATATTTATGATGAAAAAGTATGCACAGAAGATTCTGAAATATTAGTATTTTCCTGAAATACTTCTATAAAAAGTGAGTCTCAGACTAATTTATCTTTAATATATTTATATAATGTAAATTTAAAATGTTCTTTGATCATCTGATTTGGCCTGCATTCTAAATTCTCTTAATATCACAGATTCATACTCTTCCTGTTCCCCCTTACTACCTGGAATACTAGTAGGAAAAAAAGGAAATAAATGAGAAGACTCCTTTTTTTTTTTAAGATTATGCTCATCATCAGCCTTTTGTTTCTTACTTGGTTTAAGGACAAATGTCTCAGCAAGACTTGCTCATTGACGCTCATTATTATTGTCACTGTTTGAAAAGAAAACATAAATTTTATGTATTCTTCATGCTATTTTATTAACTTAAGATACCTGTGAAGGCTTTTTTATTTAACATTTCAGGGATTGTTACTTATCAGCTTGAGTCTACTTTTTGAAATTTCCATGTTCTTATTTTAAATTTGGCTTATTAATTTTCCTTAAGAATTTTTAAATTATAATCTACACTGAAAAATAGATACCACTTCTTAGACGAGGCTAGTGAAATATTCAATCAACTAGTTCGTTTTAAATTTGAAAACATGAAAAACTGAAATAACCTGTAAGTGTGAATCACCTTGTGCATGGGGACTCTCAGCCCCAAGATCTAAGTCTAGAGATGATAGCTGAATACTGTCTTCTGGAGGCATTTGAAGAAGCTGGAGCAGTGCGTCTTGAGAGATGTGGGAATGCATGATGTGGGGACAATTCTATCCCCATTTCACAGATAGCAACACTGAGAACTCCCAGTTGTACAACTGATAATTTCTCATGTGAGATGTAAAGCTAGGAGTGGCAGGCTGCAGGAGTCTGAGTTTCCGTTTCCACAGCACCTCATTGACCTCAGAGATCCTTCTGTGCTGAGTTAATTTTTCTTGAATGTTATTTAATCTTGTGTATACAAAGATTTTCCACTGATTTGACAATTGTAATTCATATATTCTTTATATTCTGTATTATGGTTTCCTCTTGTATTTTGGTAAGCACTCTATGATCAGAGCAGATTACTGAGTCTTTATGGTCATCTGGTAAGCAAGCCAGAATAAACCCCATTGTTCCCAGTGACAGATCACCAAACACACAGAATGATAGAGACTTAACATAATCCCAAGACAATAAGTGACAGAACTTGAACACAGTCATTCCAAATCCTATATGTAAATGCAATCGTTTATTAAGCATGGGATTGTATATTTTAGTGCTCATTCTTGAAAGAATTTGAAATTTTATTAGTTCACATGCTAGTGTTTTATGAAGTGGCAGTTTAATTAGATAAGAATCTATCTCTTAGTTCAGCATTTTTCTACTCTACATTTTTCCAACATGGATACTAACAGAGTCAATGTTTGATAGATTCAACTTCTGTTTCTATACAACAGAAGGAAAGAAAAACCAAACTAAACCAAAGCAAACAAAATACTGCTGACTCCCCTGGTCAGGGTCACATTTGTTACTAGGTTCCAGTTCTTACTTTCATAATGCACTGAACAGTATCCTGTTGAAGCACAAGGATAATAGCCATCCAATTTTATCTGATACAGCATTCACTCAATGCAATTTTAATTTGTGTAAAAATACACTTTTTCTGTTTGTGCTATTTTCTCTGTGTATATTTTTCTTTTGTAATTTGCTTGTTTGACACGCGGCCATTCTAATAGCT
Organism: Peromyscus aztecus; assembly: GCA_902168405.1. Lineage (NCBI taxonomy): Eukaryota > Metazoa > Chordata > Mammalia > Rodentia > Cricetidae > Peromyscus > Peromyscus aztecus. The sequence continues at coordinate 43,944 of CABHPQ010154130.1, read as the reverse complement.
TCAGCAAGTCTTTCTTCTAAGAATGTGTAGTTTGCAAGGATATGCAAATTGCTCAAATGCTAGAAGCAGAAATGAACAGAGCAGGCTTGAATAATAAATATTTAATTTGTTTCTCACACTGTTTTGCATGTTGCTTTTATAGTGAGCATTGTTTTCATTTCCTTTTCAATGTAATTGTATTTACTGAGATTTAAAGAATCCACAACAGGATATATTGTCTTTAAAATAACGAAAAACCTATACAATCTTAAAAGAAGAGAATTCATATTTGTTTATCACCTTTATTTCCATTGTTGTATGTGTGTGAATGCACACATATGTGTTCTCAGTGGCAGAAGCCTCATATATTTCTAGTAATATGCTCAAATGGAGTTACTGTTTGGTTTAAAATAATATGTTACATATAACATGTAGCTGTAGAGTTTCCTCCCGGGTCTTGCCAAGCCCCCGCAGTCCCGCAGCCCACTCATAAAATAAACACTCAGACACTTATATTATTTAAACTGTTTGGCCTAATGGCTCAGGCTTCTAGCTATCTAGTTCTTACATCTCAAATCAACCCATTTCTATAAATCTATACCTTGCCACATGGCTCGTGGCTTACCAGTATCTTACATGTTGGTACTCATGGTGGGGGCTAGCAGCATCTCCTGACTCAGCCTTTCTGTTCCCACAATTCTCTTCTCTGCTTGTCCTGCCTATACTTCCTGCCTATCTACTGGCCAATCAGCATTTTATTTATACAGAGCAATATCCATAGCAATAACAGGCTTTTCAATGCTTATTATGTCACATACATAAATAAAATTAATATGATACTCATGAAAACAAGAAGGGTCTGAGAATTGCGTCCCTTCGTCAGAGGCAAGTTGATAATTCGGTATTTGGGTATCTTAAGTACTAAGAAAACACACTCACACATTGAAATTCTTATATACCATTACTGTTTTTCATGAGCAATTTAATTTTGAAGAGTCAACACTTACAAAATAGCAAAGTAGAAAATAAATTCTTTCTCCATTATGTAAAACTTAGAGTTTAAAAATACCATTAAGCAAAGCCACACATATGTAATTAAGCACTTATGGTGTAGTATACGGCTGTTTAGTTCTCATAGAGTGCTGTGCATAAAAGCAGATGATGAGACAAAGCAAAGAGGAAAGGGATGCAAATGTCAGCCTACCTTTAAGCATGACTTAAAATGCAACCAAAAGGCTAAACGTAATGGCTCACACCTGCAGGCCCAGAAGACAAGGACGGAGGAGGTTGCCATGAGCGTGAGGCCAGTCTGTGTTATTCAGTGCATTCACAGTGCCTACAGTGAGAATTTGATTCAAAAACAAATCAAAATACAATTTAAGTTCCAGAACTGTCTTACATTGAGAAATATATGACTGATATTATATTGGTATATGTGCATCATGGAACTGATAAAATATTACTAAAGAAGTCAGTAGAGTACTTACAGTTCAGTGGTAAAGCAGTTGTATTATGTAAAGCAGCATGGTAAAGCAGTAATAATTATAAGTCCAACATCACACACATATTCACACATCAGTGGAGTTACTTCCTTTATTTAAAAGTCATAGTAACCTGAGCATGGTGAAATATCCAGGTGAAATAACATGGTCGCTATGTTTGTGCATTTATTATTCAAACTTTTATTTTTCTTAGGAGAATGTTTTGCTGAGTGCAGAAGCAGCTCTGTTTAATGGAAGTTCAAAGCAGGATTTATTTTAGACAGGCCTTTTATAATCAATGTTCCAAGCTTGTATTTATATTTAAGTAAAAACAATTACCATATATGTATAAGTATCTATGTTGCTGTAATCCATCCAAACATTGAAATCTTCACCTTGCATAATTTGAAATAGTTTTCGTAAATAATATTTAAATGCACAATTTATTGAGCCCCAGTTTTCTGTGAACTTTTCTCATAGATATTACCCACTTATGTAAATTACCTTGATTTGTCTTTCCTGAGCATTTACCTAATGAGCCTCAGTAATTTTTTCTGTCATGATCAACAATAAATAAGTTTTCCAGAACTGGGTCACAGAAAGCCTAACTGAAGCAGGTAAGAAGTGAAGGAAGGCTACCTTATTGCAAGACATAGTCAGAAAAGGTCTAGAAGGGATGTAGGTATCCAGGCGCCATTTGCTCCGGGGGGTGGGGGGAGACCCAGAGTATGTATTTCTTTTTTGGCTGTTGAAATTCTGTAACAACAGACTGATATAATGGTGAGATGACTCAGTAGCTCAGTGTCTTTATTACTAAGCCTAAGAAATCTGGGACTTCCAAAGTTGTTCTCTGACTTGTGTACACACTATACAAATAATAAACAAATAAAAATGTAAAAGACGTACTGTAGCAACCATTTTTAGTAGGAAGAACATGTTACTTCATGAAAACATAACAGCTGATTAGAGACAATAGATTTGAGTACAGTGTGTTCAGCTGACACCAACAGTGGCATGGTAGAGTTAGGCTCAAGCCTCCAGATGTTCGAGTACCACTCTCACTTTATGTGACTCTCTGATGAGTATCCACCCTTGCAAAGAGGCTAAGTATTTATAGATGGGAGAAGACATCCAGATGTTTTCATAGTGAGTGGTTCTCATCATGTTTGGGGGCAACATTATATGTAAGAGGGCACTTAATACAAAATGTCAAAGAGCCAGTGAGGAATATTTTTAACCTAGAGACAACAAGTATTTGAAATGATTGACATTTGTTCATTTTACTGTTTGTTTACTTCTCTGAAATACATTTTGATGGATCAATCTGCATAGATGTTAGTCTGGCCAAATAATATTAACAATTTTAGATGTCTTAAATTTTCCAAAAGTCTAATTACAGGAAGCATTCAAACTCAATCTCTAATTCAAGTTCATAGTTTCATGTATCTCTTCACTGGATATTCTGTGTCTAATGTGTGTGACTGCTTCACATCCTGACCACATTATACTGTTGGAATTAGAGACATTTCTAATAGAAGCTTAATGAATGTATGGTTGGTTTGGGTCTGTAGGGATACTCAGAACTATGTGCCTAGGTGAAGTTTTCAAAACAGGAAGAATAGGAAGTGTATATAGTGACTGGATTTACCACTGGAATCCTGTGATATTATTTGCTGTAGACAACAATAATGGAACAGTCAAAGTGCATATCAAAAGTTCCCGAAACAAAAAAAGTGCATATAAATTTCTCCAAGGGATGTCCAACACTGATCGGGATTTGGGTTTCTTTTCAGTGTCTTGTTCCAGTGTAGCTGGAACCTCAAACTCAGAATGAAACTAACAAGATAATAGTATTTCATCCAGTGTTAATCATAGAATGATATCTGTTCTGTATGCCAATAATATGCTTTAGATGATCACAAGTAATTATTTAAAAAACACTACCATTAAAAAATTTTAAGATGACAGTTTCAAATATCATATATGTGTGTTTGTGTGTGTGTGTATATGTATATATTTGTGAAATCTATCCACATAGCATGCCCACAACATTAGAAATTGTATGCCCTAATTTTTATAGCTCCTGCCTCAGTTACTGTCTCAGCTACAGTGAAGTCAGGATTGCTCTTCTACTGCGATCCATAGTATTACCACTTTAGAGTTATGTTTTACTTTGCTGATCATTAATAAAAAGTACAAAACTGAATTTTCTTTAGCTTATGAGTTGAAACAACCAACCTACTAAAAATGCTTTAAATTTTGCAGCTTTGGGCTTTACAGTCTATAAAATCAAGCCACCGTCCACATAGCCAGAATATGGAAAGAAAGTATAAGTTTGGTACAGGTGCCAGAGCAAATACACTGATTGGGTTGTTTAATGATAGAAATTGTTCAACTCACAGCTTTAGAGTTAAAATCCTGAGAGAAAAATGTTGGTGGCTTGCTCTTTCCGAGAACTGTGAGTGAAGGATACATTATTAACCTTTTTTAAATTATTTTTTACTCTTATGGAAAATAACTTTTTGTTCTCACATAATATATCCTGATCAGGGTTCCCCTCCCCCTACTCCTCCTGGTTCCTCCCCACCTCCCCTCCCATCTGCATCCATTCCCTTTCTGTCTCTCAACAGAAAACAGTCTTCTAAGGAATAATAATAAAATAAAATAAAATAATCTAAAACAAAAACTAATACATCAGAATAAGACAAAACAAACAGAAGGAAAAGAGACCAAGAAAAAGAACATGAAGCAGGCATAGACGCAGAGACACTTGTTCACACATTCAGGAATCCCATAATATACACACAAAGGACCTGTAGGGTAAAAACAGCATGTTTATGGATAAAATATTATATATGTGATAAAACATATATGTGTGTGTTTGTGTGCATACATATATAAAGTCACACATATATAAATTAAAATACATTTATTGACATTTTATATAAATATGAATTATGCATATACAAGCCCTGACATGACACTATGAGACAAGGAGATTCCAATGATAGCATTAGTGTGTTTTTTATTTGACATCCACTGCTGGGTTAGCAGCTTACTTTCTCCTTTTTGTTTTGCTTTTCTTCTTTTCGTTTATTATTATTTAATTTTTATTCTTCTCTCATCCCAACCACAGCTTCCTCTCCCTCTAATACTCCAATCACCCTCCACTTCCCCTCTCTCCCAGATCTCCATCCCCACCCCTTCTCCCCTGGAGAAAAGAGTAGACCATAGGCCTCCCAGGGACATCAACCAAACAAAACACAACAAGATACAGTAAGACCAGGAGCAAAACCTCACATCAAGGCTGGGCAAAGAAACCGAGGATGAGGAAAAGGGTCCCAGAGAAGACAAAAGAGTCAGAGACACCCAAACTGCTACTGTTAGAAGTCCAAACAAAACAACCATAGCATGTATGCAGAGTAACAAGTGCAGACCCATACAGGCTCTGTAATTGTCTTTTCAGTCTTTGTGAGCCCCAATGAGCCCAGGTTAGTTGATTCTGTGGTCTGTGTTCTGATGTCCTCAACTCCTCTGGCTTCTACTATCCTTCCTCCCTCTCTTCCACAGGATTTTGTGAGCTCTGTCTAATGCTTGGCTGTGGGTCTCTGCATGTGCTCCCATCAGCTGCTAGAGGAAGCCTCTCTGATGAAAATTGGGCTGGGCACTATCTATGAGTATAGCAGACTATCATTAGGAATTATTTAGTAATCAATTAATTGACCTTTTCATTTATTTGTTTGTTTGTTTGTTTGTTTGTTTGTTTAGGTCACTAGTATTTAGTGCTGCAATAGGTCCCTGGGCCATCCATCTTTGTGATCCTGGCATCCTGGCAGTGTCAGGCATGGGCTACTTCTCAGTGACATGGACCTCAACTTTGACCTGTCGTGGGTTGGTCACTCCCACAATTTCTGAGTCATCATTGCCCCAGCACATCTTGCAGGCAGGACAGGTCAAAGTTTTTCTGTCTGAGTTGGTGTCCCAGTCCCTCCACTGCATGCCTTAACTGGTTACAGAAGATGGCTGGTTCAGGCTTTGTATCTTTCATTACTAGGAGACCTCACTAGGGTCACCCTCCTAGTTTCCGGGAAGTTTCCATTGCACTAGGTTTCCACATCACCTCCCCAATTCCCCCCAGTTGTCTCCCCATGTGCTCTCTCCTCTGTCCTTCCCTCCCCCACCTGATCTCTCCTGTTTCTGTCCCTACAACCTCTAGTCCACTTGCACATAATCTATTCTGTTTCCCCTTTCCAGGGAGATCCATGTGTCCCTCCTAGAGCCCTCCTTGTTACTTAGCCTCTCTGAGTCTGTGGATTGTAGTGTGATTATCCTTAACAGCTAGCATCCACTTATAAGTGAATACTTATCGTGTTTGTCTTTCTGGGCTGGGTCGCCTCGGTAAGGATGATTTCTTCTAGTTCCATCCATTTTGTCTGAAAATTCCACAAAGTCATTGTTTTTAATAGCTGAGTAATGCTCCCTTGTGAAATGTACCACATTTTCTTTATCCATTCTTCAGCTGAGGAACATCTGGTTTATTTCCAGTTTCTAGCCACTATGAACATAGTTGAGCAAGTGTCATTGTGGTAGGATGGAATGTCTTTTGGGTATATTCCCAAGAGTGGTATAGCTAGGTCTTGATGTAGATTGATTCCCAGTTTTCTGAGTAACTACCATATTGATTTCCACAGTGGCTGTGCAAGTTTGCATACCTACCAGCAATGGAGGATTGTTCCCCTTTACACACATCATTGCCAGCATGAACTGTCACTTGTTCTTAGCCGTTCTGAGAGGACACTGTCAGGAGTCCCCCTCAAACACCAAGCCAACAACCATAACATGTATGTGTAGGACCTAATGCAGACACTTGCAGGCTCCCTGATTGCCACTTGGGTCTCTGTGAGCCCCTAAGAGCCGGGCAAAAAGGGGGAGGAGGAATAGTGGGAGCCAAAAGGGTCAAGGACCCTGGGAGAGCACAGCCTGGAGAAGCAACTCACCCTTAAGAGGAGTTTGCTTCCCCAGTGGAACTCCCTTGGAGAAAACTAAATTTTCATCTGCAAGTGGCTATCAATTGGAGGTGGCTTCTGGGCCAGCTCCAGGACCCACCTGTGCAGGCTCTGTGCATGCTGCTCCAGTTTCTGAGTTCATATGTGTATTGATCCTGTTGAGTTAGAGGGCCTTGTTCTCCTGGTGTCCTCCATCCCCTCTGGCTCTTACGCTTTCTGCCTCCTCTTCTGCAGAGTTCCTTGAGCTCTGAATGGAGGAATTTGATGAAGACATCCCATTTGTTCCTGTATGTTCCAAGGTCTCTCATTCTTTGCATAATGTCTGGCTGTTGGTCTCTGTATTTGCTCCCATCTGCTCCAGGAGGAAGCTTCTCTGATGATGGCTGAGCTAGGCACCGATCTATGAGTATAGCAGAATGCTATTAGGAGTCATTTTATAGCTAAATTTAAAAAAAATAGTATTTGGTTTACCCCAGGTCCCTGGGCTATCTAGTCTCAGGTCACCCAAGTGTTAGGCATGAGTTCTATCTTGTGGAGGAGGCCTTAAGTAAAATCAAACCTTTGTCCTTGTCTGTCCTTCCACCGCGTATGTTCTAGGGCTCAGGCTCAGGTTGTCAGCCTTCAGGGACAACACCTCCACTTGTTGAGCCATCTTACTGGCCTGTATTTATGTACTCTTGAGAGCTGTGAAATCAACATGTATGGAGAAAATGTGTATGTGTCTTTAAATCTAAGTTAGCACTGAGGAATCTGAGGTTTAGATTCACCCAACTCATACAGTTCTCACTAGACTATCTGACACTCACATACTTGCTATTGACTACTCTATATTAAATTCTTGATTTTGTCTTGTACTGGCTGCTTTTCTAACTGATCTTGCCAGTTTTTTGCTTATTCAAACAACAGTGTCCTAAGCCAGAACTTCAAATATCTTAGAATGAGTCCCACAATTTGCGGTGCAGTTACACATACCTTAGTCACAGGCTGATAGTCCTCACTAATTTGGTTCATATTATGTATTAGAACATCCCCCAAATTCCTTATATTTGGAAAGAAAACCATCACGGATAATGAAAAATGTTGTGGCAATATTTTGTTTTATTATGCTTTTATGCTAGATATTTTACTGCAGGAAGGTACTGGGAAAAAAGAAATCTGACTTCAACTTCTTTTCTTTGGTTAGAAGTGATATGGAGTATTTGGATGTCAATCATATCTAAAAGGGAGGGAACAAATTGAGCCACTAGATTACCCACAAGAATAAATCAAATGACAAAATCACTCACAATCTCAATAATGTCTTTGAATTACTAAATTGTTTGTTTTTACAAAGTAGCTCAAAAATATCCCTTCAAATACTTCATATGAAAGAGTGGTGTGATCTTTGTCAAATACACTTTAAAGCAGAAATTGAAGGAAGTGCTTAATAATAAAATAGTAAACAAATACTTTTTATCCTCAAAAGAGGATTAAAATATTTTATCATCCCCTATAGAGTAATTCATTTAAGGCTTTAATTTCATGAGTAGCTTTTAGCTTCTTATAAACATACAGTTTACCAGTTTGTCATTTTCTTTCTTTCTGATTATGAAGATGTTTTATTTAAATAAACTTAAAATAACAAAGTGTTTAACTAATGGACACAGTGCACTCAGCACACAAGTAGCTCTACTCAGTAAGCAGCCTACTGATGAAAGGCCCACACCTGAGAACAGTGCCTGTTAGTCCTTGTTGTGGACTCCACTATTATTTAAAGTGATACAGTTTGAAGCAACTATGATTAATGTGCTACAAGCCCTAAAGATAAAGCGGACAGCAAGAAACCAAAAGTGGGAATCATAAGCAAAATAAAATTCTAAGAAATTTCAAAGCTAAATGCTAAAGATAAAAGTCATAAATGAACAGAGGTCTTTATTATTTTGTGGATGTCCTTTTCTGACCAACATTTCACAATTATTTTCTAGCTCTCAAGAATGCTGATCTTTTAAAAATAGAATTAACAGAAAACATGTTTCTTTTCAGACTATGATATGTGTGAGTTCATTGTCATCATTGAAGACATTTCTCTGTATTTCTACAATCACTTTATTTCACAGAAAATTCAAGTTTCATTTTAGTCTTTCATAACAGTCCCCTTGGCTTTCTCCATCTGATAGCTGTTTGGGATTAGCCATTGATCTGTCTGCTATCATTCCAAACATGCATGCTCTGAATGAATGCAACCCATACTCAGTCATTCATCTTTACCCAACATTTCCTTTAAAAGGCCAGAAACACTGAAGGTGTTTAATAAAACTCACTTAGACTGATTTCCATCTTTGCAGATAAGAATGGAGGGACAGGGACAATTCCCAGTGACTGTAGGGTACTCAATACACAATCCTGCAGCAGAGTTAGAAGCCCTGTTCCCAGCTATTGTCCAGAGTGGAACTAATTAACTTAATACAGGGCTTATTTCTTGTTACTACAGAGATGAGTGAAATATCTCCCTCTATGTGGGGCCTCGCCTTAACTGTCTTATGCTTACATGAACTGTCTTTGAAAGCATGAAGATTTTTTACATTTATATATTTGGAGTGTGTGTGTGTGTGTGTGTGTGTGTCACATGCATGCCATAGCATGAGTGTGGATGTCAGAGGACAATTTGTGATGTGAATTCTGTCCTTCCGTAGCGTGGGTCTATGGGCTAGAACTCAGGTCCTCAGGTTGGCAGCAAGTGCCTTTTCTCACTGAGCCGTGGCCCTATTCCATATATGTTATATATATATATGGAATATATATTATATATATATGTTATATATATTCCATATATGTTATACTTAAAAACTCTGTGTTTTTATTTCAATATAAAATAATTTTGCTTATTGTAGATGAATTTCTATATGGTCTTATTAAATAAAAAAACATGGAGCCAGATATAGTGGTGAAAGCCTAAGAGATCAGGGAAATAGGGAAAGGCACAGCTAACCTTCCCTCGCCAACTCGGAACTTTCAAATGCGAGTTACTTCCTGTTTACCTTTGTCTATATGCCTTGCTATTCTGCCATCTGATTTGCTCTCTCTGTCCAGCTACATCACTTTCTCTTCCTTCCCAGCTCTGTCACTTCCTGGCTGTCTGTACAAACCTCCATACCTCTATGGTTAACTAGTGATGGAATTTAAGGTGTGTGCCACCACACCTGGCTGGCTGTTTCCAGTGTGAACTTGAACTCATAGAGATCCAGACAGATTCCTGCCTACCAAGTGATAGGATTAAAGGCATGTGCTACCATTATGGCCTCATTTGTTTGTTTACTTATAATGGCTGTTCCTATTCCTCTGATCTCCAGGCAAGCTTTATTTATTAAAGCACAAATAAAATATCACTACATTTCAGCACAAATAAAACATCGCCACAGCTTTATATAACATCAAGTAAAAACTGCACCAGGAAGCTATGCTACCTTTGCCCTGTGGCTTGTGATATCGCTTTGTGTGTCCTGCAGGTCACACTGTCTATGCTCTGGAGTTTCCATGCCCAGCTTCAAGAAGCTCTGGCAAAATCATTCACAAGTGTCTACTTTGAGCTTCTCTGAGAGGATGAAGGCTGGGATGTAGAAATTCACATTAATAATACAAACTTATGGGAACACCTTAGTGTGTGGAATAAAGCAGAGTTCCACAAACCTCTAAAATCTTGCTGAAATCTGTGAGGGTGATCAGAGGCCCCTATGTAAGCTTTTGATTCTATAGTTCTAATTTCAAACAGGCCAGTTCATTTTTCTCATCTATTTTTCTTTTAATATTTAATTCATCAAAGTTTTAGATATTTATTTTGATATTTTTATTTTCAATGTTTTTAATTGAAGGAAAATTATATCACTTTCCACCTTACCTTGCCATTCTCCCACTTTTCCCAGCAACTCTCCCTTAAACCTCCTCCATACAGGCAACTCTCAAGTTGGTAACCTCTTCTTCTTTAATTACAGTCATTACATATATATGTATGTATGTACGTATGTATATGCACAGATAGGTAGATGATAGATAGATAGATAGATAGATAGATAGATAGATAGATAGATAGATAGATAGATTAGATGATAGAGAACCTTCAGAGTCCATTTTTGTTGGTGCTGTGTGTGTGGTTTCAGGCTGACCACTCTGTGTTGGACAACCAGTAAGTAGACTCATCCCAGGGGAAGGCTAATTCTCCTTCTCCCCACAGTCAAGAGTAACTCATTGTTCTTTGCCTATAGGCAGAATCACATTAACTATTCACTGTTCCATGTTAGTATGCCCACGGACATTGCTATTTTCCTGGTCTTGTTTTTGCAGCCATTTCTAGAAGACATTATTCCACAGTAGACTTCAACATATTCAGGCTTCTTCAATCTACTGATTCTGTGATGTTCCCTGAGCCATATGCATCTGACCTGAAAGCCTCTTTCCTGTGGTTTAGCTTTCATGTTTCTAGAAAACACTATGCCAGGAGCTAAGAGAGGGAATCAATTAAACAGTACTACTCAGTAGCAATATCTATGAACCACAACAATTATCACTATGGTCAGACACATGGAAAGGTGTAAGTAGCACTTATATGTTCACATGTCAGTGAGGCTCAGTCAACAGGAAGGAAACAGGGCCTGGTGCTGGACATCTAGCCAGCTTCTTGGAATGCTTGAGATCATGGACTTTAGAAAAGAACTTATGACTGTCACTCACTGTTATAAACCAGCATAGTCGCTTACTCCATTTTAATTTCATCCTTATACTCACAAATTGTATTATCCTTGTTAGCAAGTTCTTTATAAAACCAAACTAAGAAATTATTTCCTGCCCCTTTGCACCAAGCTGTAGACCCCTATGCTATATACACTAACACACTATGGAGGTCTGGATTCACTGTGAGATTTATGAAGGTTAATTTAAAACTCTCATGTGAAGGATCCCAATATTCCTTTTATTTTTAAAAATAGAAAAAACATAGATATTTGACTTAAATCAATTAAAACAAGTCTTGTGCATTCTAAGTTCTCTTTTTATAATTCCTTCCATTTGGGAGTTACTGTAGAGACTTGGGACCATTGGAGTTTTGTGGAACCTCTGGTGGGAGTAAAACTAAATTCGGCTTATTGTGTATGTGTATACAGCTCATTATAATTTTCATGTATTTTTAAGCTATTATAATATTTGTTGATATATATGTCATGCCTTCTAGAAAATTGTTAGTATTCCTTTTGTGATCACAAAATGTGTGCAAGAGATTTATCCAGTATATGAACACATGTTAAATTGTCTCAGAGGAGAAGCATGTGGGTAGTGGAGATTTTGCTGTGTGGAGTTAGAAGTTATTTCATTAAATATGTCAGATCAGATTATCAGATTAAGTGGGATCTCTTCTAGCCAATGTTCTTGTCCTTGACATTAGCCAAATGGTGGATCAGATGTAATTATAATCACACCACATCTTTGTTTGCATTTTCATTGGAATCGTGCAAACTACAATTCCTAAATTTTCTTTGCTTAGAAGTGTGTGAAATTGTAATGATAAACTAAATACTGAGTATGCCTGTGGTTGAAAGAAAGAAATTAGAGATTTTCCCAAATTCTATAATAGTCCCAGCATTTTAGATGACATATTCCATTATGAGTTGTGAAAATAAAATTAAAAACTTTTATACTGTTAATAAAACACAAGTTTCAATTGTGAAGAAAACAGTTTTTTTCTTCTGCTTTCTATAGTCAATATTATAAAATCATTGTCATGAAATGATTACAAAATAGTTCAGGAATGTGCAGCCAAAACTGTAGGGGAAAAGTGAGTTATAAAGGTGTGCTGTGGAGTTAACTTATGATTGATACACTATTATGGAATTCCTTTGATTTTTGTAATAGATGTGGGATAAGCTGGCTTTTGAAAAACCTGACATCTGTCCTCTTCACATTCACTTTCATCATCCGTTTTCAGCTGTAATTTTGCTTTAGTTTCAGAGAGCCCCTTCCTACACTATTGTCTGAATCTTGGCCCAGGAGCAGCTCCATTAGTACAGCCTTTGTGAGCCGAATATTCGGTAACAGTGATAGGGGCTTTTGTCTGTTCCTCCTTAGGGAAATCGTCAGGAGTTTTCCAAAATGGTTCTGCTTCTCAGATTTCCCATCAACCACTAGTTTCTGATGCTCTTTTGTATTAATGATATTTATTATTTGACAATTTCATGCATGTGTGCAATGAACTCTGTTTGCTCTTATCCAACCCCCTTTTATCTTTTTCTCACCTGTGTCAAGCCTCCTCCTCCATCCAAGTCCCTCACCCACGTTCATGTCTTTTTGATTTGATTGTGACCTGTTGAGTTTCACCAGATCCATGGCCATGGATGTGGAACTATTTACTGGGGCCTGGTGTGCTAACAAGTGGCTAACTAGCTGCCAGTGACCCCGCTCCCCGTCCGTCCATCAATGACCAGAGGTTCCCATGGAGTGGTAAGGACCAGTGAGCTCCCCTCCCGTCTGTGTCATGGCCCTTTCACATTAGCTGAGACTTCACCCCTTATATGGACTGGGAAGCATAAAGTCAAAGATTTTGCTGAATCAGAGCAACACTAGTGAATGCTGACATTAAACTTAGGTTTAGCAACTCAGATTTTTGCTTGCTAATCCCATTTGGCAATATTTAACCTTCCGTTTAGGAGTCAATACCTTCACCTATCTAAATATGGATTATAACACCAGGCTTGGGCTTCAGGGGTACAATAGGAAAAAATGTATGTGTTACCCCTCTTAGTACATGACACACAGTAATCAATATTATAATGATTGCTATTGTTTTTATTTAATGATGTCTAAAAAGAAACACATGCTTGATTCTGCATTTTTCAAGAAAACTGGGAAAAATTTGATTACAGCCTTTAAAGCCATGAGGTTTCTCCTTTCTGAGAGGAGGAAAAACATATTTTTCCCTGGTGAGCTTATCAAACAGATTGAACAGATGAACCTCTAGCCTCTGAAAGCAAGCCTGGAGAGGCCTGAAGGAATTAGAGGCAATCACACAGTCCTGACTTACCCCAGGACTCTGAAAGCATATGAGAGAACTTCTGATGCTTCTCAGGACCTTCTGTGCTAAATCCTGGGCAGAGACCCAGTTATCCAGAAGGAAGATAAGAGCAGGAGTTATTGTGGAGACACATTCGTTTGTTCATGGATTAATTAGCAAGATGGCGAATCATCAATAGCTTCCCTTCTGGCCAGATCTCTTTTAGTCATTTCATATTTAACACATTAACAGAAGAACAGCCAAAGAGAGGACTGGGATGGATGACAGGTATCTTGAGAAGGACTGACCTGATAATCTTCAATTGGGAACACAGGAAGTTGTGGTTAAAAATGATACAGCCATAGAGACAAAGGTAACAGTAATGACATTCAAATGCCCTGGGAAGTTCCCATAGCCTGGGGGTTTCATAATCAAGTAATATGCAGGTTAGGATAACAAGAATAGTGATTTGAGGTATAGATACACACATATATGCATATGCATGCACGCAGACACACACAAAGATAGGAAGGGAGGAGCAAATAGAAAACATTTAGAGCATGAAGACTCAAATTGGGGAGATAAGAAGAAGGGCAGTGATCTTGACTAGTTATTAAGAGCTTTTCCATTTGAAAATATATTTCTTTTGCCTGGTGAAAATATACCAGATCATTTATCTTCTCCAACAGAACAACAAATCTGGGGTTAGGAAAACTTGATAGTATTAAGATATCCAATTAGTATAAAAAGCACCATATTCTGGGCCAGATGTGCAGTCTAACAGAGCTAATTGGATAGACAGAAATTTGTAACCTCTGCTAGAAGAGCCTGACTAAGTCTGAGAGGACACTGAATGACAGTGAACAACAGCTCAGAGGACTAAATGTGACTAAGCTGGGTTTGAAGGATTTGTCATATGCTATGTGTGGTGGCTGGTTTATTATGATATGTGTAAATAGGTATACCTCCAGTCTAGGAAAATATATGTGTACAAGGCTGGAGGTCTGGAAGGCATGTCTTGTTCTCAGAAACATACTCACCCCCAAATCCCACCATAGGAATATCGATGGCCTAGGGAGAGAATCTGTACCAGGGTGAGTAGAGGCAGTGCAGAATTTTTGATCTTGTTTACTTTTGGCCATTCAAATTTTATGTTCCTCCTTTCCACCATGCTTGATTTATATCTGCATCTGTTCTACAAGGAAGATATATAATTTTTCATAAATAAAAAGAAGCAAAAAGTTAAAGAAGGAAAATCAGAAAATGGCACAGAATCCTGTTGCTTTCTTCTATCAATTGTGCTCTTAGGTGGATTTTATGAAAGCAATTTCTGTTATAGCTGTTGAGTATATGAAAACAGTTAACACAGTTTAAATGCAGATTCATGGTTTTGTAAGAATTTACTGCTGTCAAAATTCATGTAACTTAAAAATCAGGTTTGTCCTTCCCCAGTTTAGACTTACTGCCTATTTTTAAACACAAAATGCAAATTACTTTACAAAATAAAAGAAAGAAAAATGAGCTTTTAGTTTGTCTCATTGTGAGACCCTAATTAAAATGTTCCATTTGAAGGATTTTTGTCAGCTCAGATTCTTGTTAAATAAATGTTTTATAGCCTTCACTGGAGCATTCGGCTGCAGTATTCCTAGAGGGTAAATTTGCAAAAGACCACTGAACTCATATATATGGCTGCATATCTTAAAATACAGATTGCTCCAAGAAAATTTTGATGCATGAAAACCCATTAGTCAACAAAGTTTATAACTATCACTTTAGGAAAGTGAAGTACATTACACTAGCAACATCTTGGGCCTGGAGAGATGGCTCAGTGGTTAAGAACACTGACTGCAATCAGTCGGTGGTGGTGTACACCTTTAATCCCAGCACTTGGGAGGCAGAGGCAGGTGGATCTCTGTGAGTTCAAGGCCAGCCTGATCTACAGAGTGAGTTCCAGGACAGTCACCAAAACTACACAGAGAACCCTGTCTCTAAAAACAAAACAAAAAAGCAAAAAAACAAACAACAACAACAAAAAAGAACACTGACTGCTTTTCTTAAGGACTCTGGTTCTATTCCCATCACCCTTATGGTGGCTCATAACAATGTGTAACTATAGCCCCCAAGAGATCCAATATTCTCTTTAGGTTTCATATACTGCACACATGTGGTGCACAGATAGGCAAAACACTCATACACTCAAAATTACAAAATAAAAACAGGAAAATAATAACAGTAAAGAAACCATTAACATCATCCTGAAGCAAAAGACTTCTCCTCTACAGTCCCACCCTCACAGATCCTTGTCTTCACAGAGCTCACCTTTGGTTTTCTTGTCCAAGCTCATGGGAAACTAAGACAAATTTGAACAATTACCATAATATCAACTCAGAGTCTGTTTCATTTTCAGAAAGCAATCAATTCATAACATACTCCATGAGCTAGGTTAATCCTTCCATTTTTAACACGTTCAATGATCTTTAGGAACTAGGATGACTGGATAGCAGTTATCATACTAATTTAAGTATATCATTATTTAAGTTAGATTTTATAAAGTAATTTATGCCTTATGCAATATTAGGACTTTAGTTGCATTTAATTTTATTGATTTGTGCCATTTTGTGTTTTACATTAAAATTATGAAAGAAAGGCAGAGTACAGAATTTAATAATCCAATCTATTAGTAGATATAAGTAATTATTCTTGAATTTGTTTTTAATAATTCACAAAAGAAGACCTTCTATAAGTGCATGATTCTCCATTGTTGAATGGAATCTTGAAGGGTCTTTTACAAAACTTCTGAGAAATATCACTTGATTATAGTATTTAATCAAATAAAGTAAGCTTTCAAAATATGCAGTAAATATCACCTTTCCAAGGTGTGAGAGGATAGGATTTGTTACTTCATTAATTACATATTCTAGACATACACATACACTTGTGGGTATTTATAAAGTTTACACAGCATGCATCACATTATTGATTTGTAACACACAGGGAAAATGACAGGGTGGGTTCAGTTTGCCTGTCATGCTCTACCACTGACTAAATGAATCAGTAAATCTTGGCGAATTCATTAAGCAGACTCTTTTAGTAGCCAGGTATGCTGTGAAAGTTTGGGCCTAAAACTGGAATAGATGTCATATAGTACTGTTGTGCTTTGTAGTAACCATGCTGCTCCTCCAAACAGATAAAGGAGAACATTGGACATCATTTAGTTTATTAGACACATATAATTCATTACTGAAATAAGATCTGTTAACAATTTCTATTTGTAAAGCAATTTCATTGTGATCAATATTTAGATAAATAGAAAACAAATTAAAAGTCCTATGTTGTCTCAATTCTCATTCTTTAATTTTAATCTAATTGTAACTCTATTCACACTGCCCTTATTTCATTCTCTGGAAAGGTCTAAGTCTGTTTAACCCCTAAGTCTTCTTAGTTAGTGTATTAGTCGTTTCTTTAGAGTAATAGAAACAAAAAAAATATATATGGACATTAATAAAAGGTGACTTATTCTGAGAATTTGCCTGTGTAATAATGGAGTCTTGGAAGTCTCATAATATACCCAGCACTCGTGCAATTCCATCTACATCTGAAGGCTTGAGCACCAGAGAAAGAGATCGAGTAATGCCGGATCTGAAACTAAAGCCTCAATATCTGGTACCTGCAGTGGGAAATGGAGTAAGTTCTAGAGTTTGAAGATGCAGAATCCAAGAGCTGAGATCAAGGAGCAAGATTGCTTTTTCTTATCCATCTGGTTCTACATAGGCTCTGAGTGGTGATTCTTGCCTACAATGATGGGAGAGTCTTCTCTACTTGATCTATGGAGTCAAATGCCATTATCTTTCAGAAATGTCCTCATGGTTACTCTGAATATCTGCACATCTCTTGAACAGTATAGCTGATAGGTAAAATTACACACCAAATATAGCATACTCCACTTCTGGCTCTTAAGCATTTCTATGGTTCACTCTTAAATTTTAGTTATTGTTGTTTATTTTTGTGTTTATAATTTAATTACAACATTTCTCCCTTCCCTTTAATCCCACCAAACCTTCCCAAGTACCCCTTCCCACTGTCTTTCAAATTCATGGCCTCTTTTCTCACTAAGTATTATTTCATGCACATATGTAGATGTATATGCATATATATTTCTAAATACATGTTCAGTCCATGTGTATCTTTTTCGGGCTGACCAGTTGGAACTAGATAACAAATTGCTGTGCTCTTCCCTGGGGAGGGCCACCTCTCTTGATCCCAGCTTTAATCATATATTTCTGCATACTTAATCACACATGCTTAACAAGGAAGAAATTGGAATTGGAAGGGAAGAATTTGTGAAGGAATGGAGAGAGGACAAGAAGGGGGAAAATGATGTAATACATTTTATTTAAAATGTATAAAAGTAAATTTTAAATAAAAAAGCATCTAGAGACATGGCTTAGAAGTTAAGAGCACTGTGTGCTGTTCCTGAGGACACAGGTTCCATTCCCAGAGACCACCTGGTAGCTAACCATCTCTTATAGCACTAGTTTGAAGGGATCTGATCCCCTCTTCTGGCCTCTGAGAGCACTGCACACAGACCCTTGCAGACAACCATATTCATAAAATAAAAATAAAGTTTAACAAATATGGAATTCTCTACAGTGATGTAACAGACAGCAGGCATGGCTAAGTAAAATAAACTTCTTCTCATCCTGCATGAAAGAAACTGTGTGCTTCCCCTGCGTCGGCATGCTCAGAGGCATAAAGCAGCCTTATCCTTAGGTTAGAATACCTCATCAGAACTGTTCGTCTAAGAACAGCATCCACAGTACTGATAGGTGGCTTTTTCTAATGTTCTTTTATTTGTGTTCTCTGCCATTTGTGTGAAAATTAAAGGTAATGATACATGTTGTAAATGTATTGGTTGATATGTCTTTTAAATGTAAATTATAATGAATGATCTAAAAGATAGACTTTCCTTGTAAATCTTCATTTTCATAAGTATCTACATTTGAAATCTCCTGACCCTATTTAAATTGTTCAAAGTAAACTTGTGTTCTGAATTGGTGTGTGTCAACCTTGTTCAGCTCACATTTGGTAAGTCTTATTGTTGAGACTGTATGAGTGTAGCATCTGATGTTACTAGGAAACACAATCACATAGAAAGTTACCTGATTCCCTGCCTCTAACCTTTCTGTGTCCCCTTATTCAACGTTCCCTGAGCCTTTGGTGCCTACATGTTTTGTAGATGTATCCACTGGGATGGGGCTACACAACTTCACATTTTGATTGGTTCTGATTTCTTCATCTGTTGTGAAAAGAAGTTTCCTTGATGAGAGGTGAAGATTACATGTATCTGTGAATATAAGAACAAATGTTTATAGATTGTTGTTAGGGATTATGTCGATTTAGTAAATTAGTGGTTGTAGATTCTCCTCCAAAATTCATGAGTTCACCAGTAATTAGCTAAGTTTCCAGTACCAGGCATGTTATCCATCTTGTTTGGTGGTTCTCAAGTCCATGTGGAGAGCTTTTGGTTTCTATCAAGGTATCTGTGTATACTGCAACTGTAGGGTTAGTGTGCCATTTTGGTCTTTGCTATGTTTTATACGAGTCATAGCTGGATAGGACTGTTTATTGCCTCCCTCCTTTGTAAATTTGCATTCCATATGCTGATACCATGAAAGATAGTCCTCAGGAAGGGGTTGGGCACTCAGGTCAGTTCCAGCTTAGGGGTCTCTGGGCCTTGTTTCTGAAGTGTATGGTCTCTTCGGCAATATGGACTTGCTTCCACCTCACAAGGGTAAGCACAAAGATCATCAATAGTCTGTGTTTTGGGGGAGTCTCTTAGATATCCCTGGCTAACAACTCTGGTATTGGTGTTTTGATTAGGTAGTCTTTGGTCCTTGGAGGGAACACCATCAACCCAGATGAAAAACATTCATTAAGACTATGTATGTACATTTCTGCATTGAATTAAATGCATTACAGAGGTTTTATTGTTTTGTTAGAGTTAATAGTATGATTCCATGTGGCTCCTTCAACCACCATATTGTCGTTGTAAGTATCCCCTTCCTTCTCCCATGTTTACCTTCCTTCCCTAAGAAGTCCTCCTTCCACCTGCCTCCACTGAATCTACCAGGCTGAGCTGAATCCCCAGGGGAGTCCTTGCCCTGGAGGAGATGGGAATAGAGGGTGGCTTGGGGGAAGGGGGGCAGGAAGAGGAAGGACAGGGGAATCCATGGCTGATATGTAAAATTAAATTAAATTATAAAATAAAAAAATAAAAAAAGAAGTCCTCCTTTCCCATTTCTCCTATCAGCTCACTTGTATTCTGCTATTCACCTTTCCCCTCTTCCCACAATCTTCTGTATTTACCTCTTTGTCTCTCTAAGAAGCCCCCCTTTTCCATTTTCCCTATCAGATCACTCTTAAATTCTTTGAACACTTTTGAACACCTTATTATGCTTCTGTGTGTCATCCTGCACTCTTCCTATATAGTCCTGCTACCATTAGTACTCCATGATTATTGCTTTATTTTCATCTATCTTTAATGAGAATATCACCTCTGGGAGAGCAGACTGCATATTTATTCAGATTGTATATTCAGCACCTAAGATGGGAAGGGTAAAGATCAATGGTCCAGGGCTACCAAGATCTTGACCAACTGGTTTGATCACTTGTACTATCACTTAAAAGATTGCAAAGAAGTTTCCGTGTATTATCTGTAAAATAGCGATAATAGAGCAAGGATTGTGTATATTTTGTTGCATATAAGAAGACTTTATTAAATGCTAACAAGCTGATACCACAGTGTTTAGAATATAATAAGTTGTCATAAACATGAATGAATAAATGACAGTAGAGCATTGGTGTCAGGAAAACTGAAGTTTGCATTTCACTTTCACCTTCAAAAATTCTTTAACATTTTGAATCTCATTTTCTCAGTGTATAGAACAATGTATATCTGTAAGCATTTTATTACGAAAAAATGCCACATATGATACTCTCAAAGAACTCATTTTTTAAAAATGTAAAGAAGATACAACAAAAAGAAATACTGCTTCTTATAGTAGTAGTGAAATGAGATATTTAAGAATTACTTTTGTTGGAAAGACATACGCTTGGCTTGGACAAAAGGCACACCTCCTTTCTAAAGCTGTGGTGTTTAGAGACCCTTGTGGAGTCACCTGTGCCCCTTATAGTGGTATTCTATTTGTACTGAAATGTGATTTTATTTGTATGTTAATAAATAAAGTTGCCTAGAGGTCAGAGTTTAGCAAGCCATAGCGAGAGCTGGGCGTGGTGGTGCACGCCTTTAATCCCAGTACTCAGCAAGCAGAACTAGGTAGATCTCTGTGTGTTCAAGGATACAGTCAGCATTGGAGACACACGCCCTTTGATCTCAATACCAACCATAGAAGACCTGGAGGTCTGCACAGACAGGCCCTGACGAGGCAGTCACGTAGTTGGGTTTACAACCAATGAGAAGGAAGAACCAGAACTCTTTATAAGTCAAACGCACAGGAAGTAGCTCCCTTTTCGGAGAGGTTTCTTGGCGGAAGAAGCTAGCCAGCAGCACGCGGGTAAGCTCCTATAGCTCTGACCTCTTGGGCTTTTATCTTTACCTTGGCTCTGTGTTTCTTATTTAATAAGACGGTTGGTTACATCTACAGCCCCTACTGTTGGGATCATAGCCCTAGTCATTAAAACTCTTTGCTTTACAAATGACACACATGATGTAAATCAATTCTAACTTAAACTAAGCAATTAATGAGAGCATATTTATTATAACCAGGCAAATGAGCAGGAATTATTCATGGTATGTCCACAAACTAAATTTATTTGCTTTCTGCTTTGCCCTTAAGCTCCATGCATTTGGTCTCTCTGACTGAGAACGTGGCAGATGTCATGATTTTCGTCCTTGTCCAGGAGAGAGGAGTCTTCTGTTTTCTT
Source organism: Peromyscus aztecus (assembly GCA_902168405.1). Taxonomy (NCBI): domain Eukaryota; kingdom Metazoa; phylum Chordata; class Mammalia; order Rodentia; family Cricetidae; genus Peromyscus; species Peromyscus aztecus. The sequence goes on along the minus strand of CABHPQ010154130.1, from coordinate 22,522 downwards.
AAGTCATAATTTAACTTCAGTTAGTCACCTGTGGTGCTGAACTAAATTTCTCTTGCTGGAGTGCATTGCCACAAAATGTTTCTGTCTTACCAGTCTAATGGTCTGAATTCCACCATGAGTCCGACTGTGTTGAGGTCGTGATGTCAGCAGCACTGTGTCTTTTCCAGATTTCTGAGGAGGATTTCTTCTTGGGTGTTTTATAACTCATAGTGACTATTTATTTTGGTTGGCCAGCCATGTCTTGTTCTGTGTCCAAAACAAACACCAAGGGATCCAGTCTTTTTTTTCTACCCTCTGACCCTTCTGTCTGTTCCTTGATTTCTAAGAATGTATGATATTAGATCAGCTCAGTAGTATCCTCCAAGATAATCTTCCAATTTCCAGGTCATATTCTTAATTACCTTAATTGGATCAGTAAACTGAATTCCCTTTTGTCATGCAACAGAAGTATTTTAACTTCAGCGTATCATACAGTCTACTATATCTGACTTAACTTTAAAAAATTCACTTACTGAGATTTTTCTAAATATTAAACAAGTCAAGACTATTTATTTTTGCCTTCCATTGTTCAAAAACAAATTTTTACATTTAGAACTTTCCATAAGCTCCCGCTGAAGTCCCTTGCTCCTAACTTCTAAGTGCTCGTCAGTTTCTTCAGCAAGTGCTCCCTAATCTTTATCAAAACTGGCAAGGTTAAGGCAGGGAGGGCATCTGAGAATAACACATTGTGCCCTCCAATATTTTTCTTAGGGATGTAATTGTTGCATCATCAAAATATGTCTCTACCGAGTATACAATTTTCTAGGGAATCTTACACATAAGAATAAGTCACTTGTTTATGAAATCCAAAGGCTGACAGTAATTTTAATAAGGCATGATATTCTGAAAAAAATTTTCTCTTCCTTTCTTTTTTGATTTTCTGTGACAAATTCTCATGGTCTGGATTTGTAGAGATAAGGAAAGGCCATTGTGATACAGAAAAAACACTCTATAATCTGTATATCACTATGCTTTCTAATTGCAATAGAACAAAATCAACAATCATCACAATAGTCAATGTCTCCCAAAAGTCTGACCTGTTCAGACCCTGCACAGCCATGTTTAAGTATCACCTTAACCATGCAAGGAGATTCAGACATTATCTCTTTCTTAAAGACAAGAAAATCAGGACACATGAATTTATGTCTACATACACCTGCTGAAGAACACAAGGGGGAGTATGGTGGGACCTGAGTCCACACTGCTAGTTTGGAAGCACATCAAGTAGGTATCATAAAAAAGTAAATACTAAGTAAATGTTAAGTAATAAAGCAAGACTCAAAATAAATGCTATATCTGTGTCTGCCATAGCCTTCTCTCAATTTCCCCACAGCTCATGTACTGTAAGTTCAATCTGGGTATCAGTAAGACTAGGATCGTTTGTTGTTGTATGAAGTCTACATTTCTTTGTCTATATTTTTTAAGCTGTCTTCCACAGGAAGATGATATTTATTTACTTTATGAAGAGTGAGAAATGTCAAGTTTATTTTCCTATTCTGCCAGGTCTCTAGGGAGCAACAGCTTTTCCTCAGGTGGCTCCTTGTGCACTTGCTTCCACAACTGAGACACAGGTGTCCTGCCGATCTGCGCTTTTAACTCAAATCTATCAAATCAACATGATTGTCAAGGCAGTTCTATCATTCTTGTAAAAATATAGCTTTATGAAAATCATGCTATGGAGTATCTGCTCAATAAAATGTATTTATCCCTTTTTCTTTCATCCTACAATAGAACATAAAAGTCTACGTCTCTTTAATTATAGTGTCCACATTTATTCAATTCTTCTTAGAATTTGCATCACTTGCTGTTCTTATCAATTGAATTTATTACTTATACATACAAAATTCTCCTTTATGCTAACTTATTTTCCAACACTAGAAACCTAACTCCTTTTATAAAGATTGAAGTCATGAGTTATAAACATGTCACATGAATATTTTTTTATATTTTTCAGAGATTTTTTTGAGGACCTATTGTCTAATTTTTTCAGGTTAATATAAAAATAATCAGGAATCATAACTAATGCAGCTTTTGTTTCTAAAACAGTAAATAAATATTTCGTCTAAATTATCAAAATAATAGATAATGTGGAAGTATCAAACATCAGAAAAGATGCAAAGCAGAAATTATATAATCACCAATAGTAGAGACAGCAGTTGCACTATTTTTTAATTTAAAATTTTTATTTGTTTGATAATTTAATGTACTGTATTTACATAAGTTCTGAGTCCCCTCTTTCCACTTCCTCCCATTTATCCCACAACTTCATCTCAAATTCATGATCTCTTCTAATTATCAGTTATGCACATCACCATCATCATCATCATCATTGTCAGAATGTGTTTGTCTTTTTTCTAAGTCAATGAATCTTTCTGTGTAAACAGGAGAAGATTATGCCATCTTGTAACTGACAATACTTGATCTAGATGGCCTCTGGTCCCAGGACCCTCATTTTTTTGCACTTTATTTTGCAGGTCCTGCATTTCTTGCAAACCACAGGCTCCTGGCAAGCTTGTGTCAAACAAGTCCATTTATCTATTTTCTCAACATCAAGTGTTTATTTCATCATTCTTGCTCACCTTTTGTTAATTATCCCAGTATTTTAATCTTTTAGATTATTATAGTGAGCTATGTTCAGTAATCTTTGATGATGTTATTGCCATTGACCTGGGACACCCCAACCTATGATCATGTCACATAGTGAATTTTATCAGTTAATGCTGTTAGAATTCTGAAACATTCCTGCTTTCTCTCCTTCTCCCCAGGCATCTTTTCACAGGAGACAGAATAATACTAAAATTAAGCCTAGCAGGGGCTTGTATATGGTACACTGACTGTCCACACTGCACATTTCTCACTTTTAGGTTTATGCTCCCTTATCTCTCATCTTGTTTTCCTTTTCTTTTATCCTTCCTTCTTTCCTGCCTCCCTTCATTTACATTGTGTAGTCCAGGTTGGCCTTTATCTCATAATCTTTCTATTTTTTAGCTTCCTAAATGCTGGCATTGCAGATGTGTGCTGTCATGTCCAGTTTAAACCTCTTATTTTAAACCGAAAGCTAAACTTGATTCAGTTTTGTGAAGAAGCCATATTGAAAATAGAAATAGACTGGCACCATGACCTCTTGAGCCTGATAGTTAACCAGTTTATGAATGCAAATAAGTGTTCTTGGAGGGAAGTAAGGTGCTATTCTAGTGTACACACACAAGTTAGGAGGAATGTCACACACCCTTATTGGTGATATAAAAATGTTCTAGCCTTCTGGATTAAAAAATAAAATCCAGGGGTAGCCTCCTCAGTGAAGCCAATGCCTTAATCAAGAGGAAATCTCTAACTCTTTTAAAATATCTAAAGGCTAAGGATGATGAGGAGGCTTCAGAAGACTAGTTTGACACTAGATGTTTCCATTGTTAACCATGTTCAGAAGATGTCAAAATGAAGCAATGAGCTCATCTAGCAGCAACAGCAGGTCCTTCATTCTACCACAAGGACTTTCCATTCAAGACTTATTTTAATTATTTGGATTTTCATTGCTAGCCTCATTTTAGTTTGAAAGATGTTTCCCTGCCATGTGTAAGCTGGTCCTGGGATTTGGGATTAGTTGGAGCAGCTGGAGGGTCCATGATAGGTGGGGCTTTGTGGAGTGTGGGATAGAGGGAGAGCAGGAGAGAAGACATAGGGTCTTTGATGGTGGGCCTTGGGACAGAGGGATTTGGGATTCCTGAGTAGAGGAAGACAGGTCACTCCGTGGGTCTCCAGCTTTGCGAGTCATCCTGGGGGGGATGTCACCTCAGATAAGAAGCAGGAAGAGCTTTATGGAGTCTGCCTAAGGCTGAGGGAAAAGATCCCTACCTATGAGACAGCTGTAAGGTTGCTTGTAGGCGGTTACTGCAGTTTTGGTGTGTTCAGAAGTTTTTACAATGATAATGTGTGAAGGTGACTATACTAAATGACTTTTGAATGTAGAAAAAACAGTCTTAAGTTTGAAAAAGATGTCTTCTAGGATTTCCATAGTTAGGATAAGTCAGTTACTGCTTAAAATATTGAAAGGCCCACTAGTTCTCTTATAATGGGATGCTACAAGTAATGACTTTGAGTTGAGATCAGTGCTATTTATCATTGTGAAAAATCACAGCGCCACTAAGATTACACTAAATCTAATTGACTTTCCTCCACCAGTGAAGCAGGGAATCTTAGTTGGCAACATACCTGCTTCCAACATAGCTTGTAAAAGATTCCAATCTTCCATCAAGAATGTACTTGTTGGAAACTGTCACCTGGGAGCTCTGATTAGAAAGTATGAAAATATTAGTACTCTCTTCACATCTGCTAGCATAACATCAATTTTGAAACCTGTGGATCAAGAAGCAATATTTATATTCAAGTCTTATTAAGAAATATATGTAGGGACTTGGGGGAGATGGCTCAGTTCATAGAATACTAGCTTTATAAGCGTAAGTTTGACATACTCGAGTTTAGATACCCAATGCCCATATAAAAGCCAGGCATGATGGCACATATCTATAACCCCAGGGCTATAGGAGTGGAAACAGGAAGATCCCTGGACCTTGCTGACCACAATAGCTGAATCCATGGACTACAGTTTCAGTGAGAAACAGTGTTTCAAAAAATAAGGTGGAGTGTAACTGAGGGAGACACCCAGTGTCAATCTCTGATTTCCACATGTACCTGCACACAAATTCACCTTGCATACATGTATGTGAACATATTCACACAAATCCACATGAACATACTTACACAAATATCACTGTTAGGATCCAAGAGAAGCCCCCAAGAAAGACCAACAGTCATGTATGCAGTTTAGCAAGAGTGTTTATTTCTAAAAATGATGGGATGGCAAATAGTGACCCTGAAGCGTGCGGGGGGGGGGGGGGGGGTCACAAGCTCCTTTTAAGGAGAGTTAGGTGTAGCTTGAGTTTTCCTGCCTGGCCCATGGTCAGGATAAATCTCTTTCACCTGCCAGTCCCACAGCCGCTCAGACCCAACCAAGTAAACACAGAGGCTTATATTGCTTACAAACTGTATGGCCGTGGCAGGCTTCTTGCTAACTGTCCTTTATCTTAAATTAGTCCGTTTCTATAAATCTATACCTTGCCACATGGCTCGTGGCTTACCGGCATCTTCACATGCTGCTTGTCCTGGCTGGCAGCTGGCAGTCAGTGACTCCTTCTGCCTTCCTGTTCTTTTTATTCTCTCTGTTAGTCCCGCCTATACTTCCTGCCTAGCCACTGGCCAATCAGTGTTTTATTAGCAACACATTTGCCATACAGAACATCCCACAGCAGTTAGGGGAATTCCAGGGAGGAGGGATTAATCTGGTGCTGATTGGTGGAGGAAAGATTAGTCTGGGAGCTGATTGGTGGGAGGCTATTGTGAATTGGTGGGAGGCTATAGTGGGTAGGGGCCCATTGGTGGTGGGGGGGTCTAGTGTCTAGGGGCTTGTTGACAAGAGGGTAAGAAAGCTATCTTTAGCTAGCACAAGTCTGGGGGAGCGTGTCTGCTGAACCTGCACAAGGGGCTTCAGGGTACCTGCTGAGCCAGGAGGAGGCTGGGGGGTACCTATTGATTGGTTTCTCCTAAGTTGTGGTTTTCCTGAGAATTGCTTACTCAGCTCCAGCCCGTTCTAGTGAGCCAAAATTAAGGCCTGGTGCATGCCAGGGCTGCTAGGGGAGCCTGTTATGGCCCTGGTTTGGCCACATGGTCCTTTCAATCACAACACACACACACACACACACACACACACACACACACACACACACACACATACACACACACACACACACACACACACACACACACATACACACACACACACACACACACACACACACACACACACACACACACACACCATGGAAAAAAAGTACATTTCAGCATGATAAAATAAGTGTATAGTCTTAACACTTCAGAAATAGAGAAAGGAGGATCAGAAGTTCAAGGGGTTAAGCTTCAGCTACATCATGAGTTCATGGGCAGCCTGGGGTATTGAAACTCAGTGGGAAGGGAGAGAAAGAAAGAATGCACCCATTTTTCCAACACCTCATATCACCACTCCACCCCCAAATAAACAAAACCTGGTATAGATAATTTTCTGTTAAGGATCCATGATTCTAAATACTATTGCCAACGTTCGTGATGGATTTGGAAATTCCTGTCACTCCTCATGGGATTCACGACTTCAATGGTAATGTAGGTAGTAGCTGGAGACAAGGCAGAAACAGCAAAGGAACACCAGGTAGAAGAGGAACCTGAAGACTTTGTGTGACTGCTACAAATTTATGACAAAAGGAATGAGGGTTTACTTGTGGTAGAGAAGCAAACAGGATGGTGTGAACACTGTGAAAAGGCAACAGTGTTTAGACTATCACAGGAGTATAGCTCTTACAGCAGTGCCACCTTCAGAGGATTGACAGTGGTGATGTAGGAAGTCCTGTGATGGATAAATACTGCCAGTTGTGCAGAAGAGTTGTTGGTGAAAGGGAGAGTTGATGCACACAGCAGATCCCACTGTTATTCTAAGAAATGACTACAATTACGTTGGCCTCCATGATGCCAATCATGACCACTGGCATCAGTCACCACTGAAAGAGGCCCTCACTTGCTGCAGGCTCAGATGAGTGGTAGAACATTTAACAATAAAGTGTCTTTAACAAAGGTATATATTTCCTTTCCAAAGACATGTGCTTTAATTGACTACAGTAAAATATCAACTCTTTAATATGTGCTGGCAAACCAAGATTTTTCACTTGTTTCATCAGGACATTACTGTGTCTGGAACCATGCTTGAAGCAACATTGAAGTATACCTATATCATGAGCATTTAATTTTTTAATTTGTAATTTAATTTGCCCCTCCCCTTCCTCTATTATTCAAGATTGAGCTTGCATCTGGTGATGAGGCTTCTTTCAGCCACCCATCCTGCCTCAGCCTACTGCCATACTCTAACTACAAATATGCCCAGGTTTCTTTTCTTTTTTTTTTTAGATTCATTTTATTTGACATGTGTTTTGCTTGAATGCATATATGTGAACCACGTGTGACTGCTGCCCACGGAGACCATAAGAAGGTATTATATCCCCTGCAATGGGGTGTTCAGTTGGTTTTTTGAGTCACCATATAGATGCTGGAAACCAAATACGGATCCCCAGCAAGAGAAGCAAGTGCTCTCAACCACTGAGCCATCTCTTCAGGTCCAATGTCCAGTTATTTTAATACTGCAAACAATGTTGGTAGGTGTTTTCACATAAATCAGATTATACATTGTGTATAATTATTGATTTAAAAATTCTTCAAGTAAGCCAGGCGGTGGTGGCGCACGCCTTTAATCCAGGCACTCAGGAGGCAGAGGCAGGTGGATCTCTGTGAGCTTGAGGCCAGCCCGTGCTGCAGAGTGAGTTCCAGGAAAGGCACAAAGCTACATAAAGAAACCCTGTCTCGAAAAACAAAACAAAACAACAAAAAAACTTCAAGTATAAATGATTGGACCTTTCATTACATATTATAAATATATGTTGCTGTCCTCCTGAGAGCAGCTGTTCCACTGCTCTGTACCTGTTGGATTTGCTTCTGAGACAATTACAGACAGAGGGATAAAATGGACACAAAAGGTGGTTACTGCATTGAGCAACAGGTGGTCAGGACTGTGATCTCTGACAAAGGGGAATCAAGTGAGATAAGCCATCAATCTCCTGACTTTCTACCTAGAGGCAGTTTCCAGAATGCAATAAACAAAGGAGATCCCCTTACAGCCCGAGGTGAAGCCATGGAGAGTAAGCTTATAGAGCTGGCCACTGGTGTCTGCAGAAATGATAATGGAAACACCAGAAGTCTCCACATGTCTGCAGAGCAGCCCTGGGAAATTCCTAACTGAAAACCAATCATTTTCAAGAATAAAAGTAGTAATTGTTCAAGGAGCTGTTGAGGAAGGTTACTAGATTATGCTATACTCAACAATTTCTGCAGTGTACACAGGACTGGGATTCATCTTTGTTCCTACCAAGAAGAGAAAAGCCATTGACTGTCCAGGACATTCAGTAGTACTCCCCATATATTACATACTTAGTGTCATGGATAAACTATGCCTAGAGTACAGATGACCTCACATTTGCTATAGAGAACAATTCTCAAAATAATCAAGTTGATCCACAAATAACCTGTATATGACAAGCTTGTCACTCAGCAGTGTAGAAATGTAGAATAGTAATGTTATGTGTCAAATAAAAAATATAGGCATGAATAATTTTTAAAAAACATAAAATTGAAATTCATAATCAGAAAAAAATAGAAACAGACCCAGAGTTATGGAAGTAGCAGATACCCACTTTAAACTTGCTTTTAACAATGTGCTAGTTGATGTAAATGCAAACATGAATATAATGAGGTAAGAATCAAAGGAAGATATCAGAACTTTGAACTCTATATTTATAGCACATTATATACTGCAAAAGAGACTGGTAGTCAACAAAAAAACAGAATGATAGTTTTGCAAATTAAAACAAAAAAGACTAAAAATATTTTAGAGCTGTCACGACCTATTCTGTACCCATATTTACATCTATCTTCTATAATATATGCTGTCATAGACCCTCACAAGTAAAGAAAAATGAAGGAGAGAGAAAGTATTTTAACCTAGAAATCAATGGCAGAATTATTTTAAGAATTTGGTGAATATTATAAATTTATAGATCCAAGAAACTTAACAAACTCCAAGTGAAATAGACATAAACAAAAATATACCAACTCAAGTAACAATGGTATTAGTTAAAACAAGTGACACACAAAATAAATAGAAACAGCAAAGGGATTTTATTGACTTCCAGAAGATTAAAGATGAGAAATGTCAAAGATTATCAGAAAATCAACTAGATGGCAATGGAACAATGTATAAAATGAAGGGGGTTAGTGAAGAGAGGGGACAAGGAAGACAGGAAGGAAGAAAAGCAAGCGAGATAGAAACTCTTCTGTCCAGGGAAAGAGTCTCTCAACAGCAAAAGCTGAATAAACACTCCTGCAGACAACAAATGCCCCAAGAATTCTTTTTCAGCAGGCAGGAACAAGAAGGAATACTCAAGGGCACTTTTGAAACAGTAGGAAAACTAAACTTGCGTCCACACAAAGGAAGAAACGGTGGAAAATAGTGAACATTTCTTTAAATATAAGAAATTGTTTCTCTCCATTTGAATGTACTTAAAATATAACCAACTACTTAAAGTGAGAATAATGGCAGCATACTGTGTGGCATTACAGCATGTGTTTCAGTAAATGTGTGCTATCAGTATCACCCCAGACAGAAGCAAGGAAACCTGTACAAGTCTCCAAATTAGTTATATGTGAAATTATATTATTTGAAGGTACTGTACGTTACCTTAAAGCTAAATAGTTTACGTTACAAGAAATGAAAGAGGGCAGTGTTGTTGGTTGTTTTTACACTTTACTCTTTTGGGTCTTTTGAGAGCCCACCACCTAGCTCCCAAAGAGACACACGGAGTTATTACTCATGAATGCCAAGCCTTAGCTTGGCTTGTTTCTAGCCAGCGATTCTTAAATTATCCCGTCTACCTTTTGCCTTTGGTTTTTTTCCCCTCTTCTGACTTCTGTAATCTTACTTTCACTCTACTCCATGGCTGACTGTGTGGCTGTGTAGCTGGCCTCTTCTTCTCTCCTTGTTCTTTTGCTCCTCAATCTTCTTTTTCTCCTTCTCTGCCTGCCAGCCCTGCCTATCCTTTCTCCTGCCTTGCTATTGGATGTTCAGCTCTTTATTAGACTAATCAGGTGTTTTAGACAGGCAAAGTAACACAGCTTCACAGAGTTAAACAAATGAATGCAACACATGTAGCATGAATCTTCAAAGGTCTTATTAATAAAATCAAACCTGAGCCAGTTATTGGGGTGAATGCTGGAAGATCAGAGAAGCAGAACAAGCCACAGTTACCTCACCTTGCCAGTTCCTCAGCTGATCCTGTTTCCTCAGACTGGAAGCCTCTGAGTCCTCATCCAGAATGAATCTCAGCTGAACTGCTGCTCGAAAGCCTGAAAGCTTAACCAGTCAAAATGCTTCTAGTTTCTGGTCCTCGCCTTATATATCTTTCCTTTCTGCCGTCACTCCCTGGGATTAAAGGCTCACTTCTTGGGGTTAAAGGCGTGTGCCACCATGCCTGACTGTTTCCAATGTGGCGTTGAACTCACAGAGATCCAGAGGGATTTCTACCTCTGGAATGCTAGGATTAAAAGTGTGAGTGCCACCATTTTCTAGCCTTTGTTTCTAGTGGCTGTTCTGTCTCTGACCCCAGATAAGTTTATTAGGGTGCACAATATTTTGCGGAACACAATACCACCACAAACACATCTTTGCATCATTAAAACAAATGTTCCACAGCATAAACAAATGTAACACATCTTAAAATAATATTCTACAACAGGAGAGGAAGTGAAATTAAGAGATTGAGAAACAGAAGGAATGCAGGCTATGAAGAAAAATGTACAAACAAAATTGAATACTAAAATTAATTTCCAAAATGAGACAATATAAATAACAAAAGAAAATTGTTATACCCAGATCACAACCCCAAAAAGACTACCAAAGACCGAGGTGTCCAGAATGCAACAGCAAGGTTTATTCTGTAGATACAAGTCTAGACAGGGAACTCATTCCTACACCCAATACAGTGAGGCAGGGAGGAGTTGCTCTTTCTTTGTGAGGCTAGCTATTTAAAGTCAAAAACCACAAGCCCTTCAGGGCGGTTGGGAGGGGCTTGGGGGTTTTGTTCGGGTGCAACTCGGATTGGTTTATTTTTATCTCTGTTCTCTTTTAATTGGGTGAGGGTATGTAACCTTTGAATTTACTGGTTGGGGGTTACAATTATCATTTGGGGGGCAGTCTGGCACAAGTCGCAGGCTTTGTCCTTGAGCTGCCATGGGGGCTGGCTGGCCTAGCACATACTGACTGTGGTGGCTGGCTCAGTGGTCTAGGCTCTGTCCTTGACTCATGCACATAACTCTAAGTTGGTGAGGGGTCCCAGACAGTAAACATCTGGCTGAACCTTGAACAGTCAGAGTACGTGCAGAAAGGGAGCTACTGCAAGGCCTATATCTTTTGTTCATGGCCTTCCCAGAAACTGCTTGGTCAAGTCTCAGGAAACTGAAATTGAGGCCTGATCTCTGAGAAAAGACTGAGCAGCCTATTATGGCATCTGTTTGGTCCTTTCAAAAATGTAACAACATATAGAAATGGAAGTATAACAAAGTCCCATTATGATTTTAACTCCATGACGTCTGAGTATAAGCAGAAGTAAAAGACTTAATAGATGATGTTAAGAAATAAAGGATTCTATCCTGCAGCCTATTTAAAGCAAAGGAGCTTTAAATTTAAAATTAAATAAGACATAAATATCCAGCAAATAAAATATTAATATGCTTGACCAAACTGATACTCAACAGGGAATGAAGAATAGCAAATTGAGCTGGGTGTGATTGTGCACACATAGACTCTGCCCTCCAAAGGCACTTCTGTGCTCTTTGGTTTCAGCTACCCCATAGTTCTCTGTTATTAAATTTGTACATATATATTTCATTTTTTGTAGTTTAATTCCTGATAATCCATGTTCTTCCCCATCTTTGACTTGCCTTTAATCCTGCCCATGAGAAAAACCCCAGTATTTTCATCTTTATTCTGAGTTTTATCACTTAGCATGATAGATGATGATGTACAGTTCCATTTTCCTGGAAATGACCTAATTTTATTATTGTCCCCAGACAAATGAAACACAACTCTGTGTGGATAGATCACATATTCCTTAGCCATTCACCTAGAGATGGGTGCCTAGGTGGTTCCATACCTTGCTTTTTGTGAATAGTGTTGCAGTAAGCATAGATGTGAAAGTTTGTCTGTGGTGTGCTGACTTTGATTCCTTTTGGAATATGCCAGAGGACATCCCACACTTATTTCTATTATGCTTTTACCAATGTACGTTTTCACCAGGAACGTAGAAAGGATCATCATGTCCTCACCAGCATGTGTTGTCATTTGTTTTTTTGAAGGTAGTTAACTTGATGCTGTTGAGATGTACTCTCAACATGGTTTTGATTAGTTTTTCTCTGATAGTTAAACATATTGAACATTTTCACTTCACTTATTGGTCATTATATTTCCTTTTAAAATAACGCTGTTCAATTCATCTTCTCATTTATTGATTGGATAATTTGAAGGATTTTAATATCAAAGCCTCATTTGATGGGATCCACTGTGATAAGTTTTCAGAGACCAGAAGAATTGTGTTCACTTTAGTGAGCATCGTCGCAGCTAATTCAGATAGACTGTAGGGCTTTGATCACAGCACAGAACCGAGGCAAGAATTGCATAAGGCACAGGAAGGGGAACAATGAATCACTGGAAAAGTTTGAGGGATGATGGACAATGTAATACATTAAAATAGTATTCTTCTATTATTTATCTCTAATAAATGTATGCAGTATAGATCTCCAAAGCCATTGGAACATTTTAAGGCATTCTTATAGCATTTTAATGGAGGATGGAGGTGTCTCTGTCTTACTCAATTTGTAGGCACTAACTCTCTATAAGAAAAACCTGAAGTTCTCGTGTCAGTCACTGCAGTTTCCTGAGCTTTGTAATACTCTTCAGAAAAAGCTTCTGATTTCAATGGCATTAATAGGGAAAAAGAATAGGAAGTACTTATTTAAAATTATTTCCTTTCATTCATACAGACATGTATGTTGATATTTTCTTTTGTACTAAAATGTTATTTGTATGTTAATAAATAAAGTTGTCTGGGGGTCAGAGCTATTAGCAAGCCATAGGAAAGCAGGGCGGTGGTGGTGTACGCTTGTAATCCCAGCACTTGGTAGGCAGAGCTAGGTAAGTCTCTGTGTGTTCAGGGATACAGCCAGCATTGGATACACATGCCTTTAATCTCAATACCAACCATAGGAGACCTGGAGGTCTGTACAGACAGGCAGTGACGAGGCGGTCATGTGGTTGGGTTTACAACCAATGAGAAGGCAGAACCGAAAGTCTTTATAAAGACTTTAACACAGGAAGTAGCTCTCCTTCGGAGAGGTAGGACCACCGCAGGAGGAAGGGTAAGGTTTTAGCTCTTAGCTCTGACCTCGTGGCTTTCTTCTTTGCATTGGTTCTGTGTTTCTTATTTAATAAGATGGTTGGTTATATCTACAGACATATATCTTTCTTTGTATAGAAGATTCCTGAATTTAATTGTTGACATTGTCCACTTAACAGGGTCATATTAAGACAAGATCTGAAACACAAACATAGCAGTTCTAATGTGCTTATCTAGCAGTAAACACTTATTATTGTGTTTTGTATATTTACATTGTGACTGGGATGAAAGCTCTAGAGACTTGGTTATTAGAAGTCCAGGCTAGGGATATGTTTCGGTGATAAAGCCTGGGTTTCATCTTCAGCAGCATCTGAGTGTGTGTGAATACACAAGTAAGCATCATCTGATTAGCCTTTACTAGTTAGGTAAAAATCCGAAATGGTATAGAAGAATTGGGGCCAATTATAAGTTATTAGAAACGTTATGCTATTATCACTGCCTCATTCCTTGGCTAGTAAGCTCACAAGTACCTGGAAATTAGATGAAAGCCTGGCTTCTCTGTTGTGCCTGATATCTGGCCTATCCTCCTTCAAAGCTGAGGGCATAGAGGTAAGAACATGACAACATATTCTATCAGATTTTACAAAGTCCAGTTCCACATTCCCAAATGGTGCCCACAAGTCTCCAATCTTATCCTTAACCTGCAGTCATCTTGGATTCCAGAAATAGCAGAGCCTCCATAGGCAGACCATCCATCCTGAGATAACTTCCAGACACGAGCATTTGTTTCTAGGGATACGTTGAAAGACCGCAATGATCAGCTAGAACACAGTTTGACCAGAACTCATTAAAGATGCCCACCCTGCCCCAGTTCTCTCTCTAATCAAACCTAAAGCTCGTGCCAATATTCCAAAGGCAGTCTAAATACTTTGTCTTTCCTTGTGTTCATTTGCTCTGATTTGTACCTGCTTCTGCTGTATTGAGATCCTAAGTCTCACTGCTGGCCCAGGACTCCAGATACACGGTGATAACTAGAATTTGACTAACTCATCTAAAATACATTAGATTTTATATTAAAAACAAATTTCTATAAAAATAAGATGTCTGAAAATCTTATGCAAGATTTGTGATCTCTACAATTACCTTCAGTTAGAGAGTAAGAACTTTTTAAAAATAACTTTAGTAACTTAAATTGCTTCCACGTTCTCATTTTTACACTTTCGTCTTTGACCAAAAATCTTAAGTGTTTTATTTCAGTGGAGATAGAAGTAATTCAGTCTCAGTTAATTTACTTATACCATTATGAAATTTAAAATACATTCATTTTAAATTGATCACCAATGTTGAGTAAAATTAGTTTCTGAGACTTTTAGGAAAGCTAAAGATATTAATTGTTCTCTCAAAACAAAATTGGTAATTTTGGGGAACTATAAAAGAGATAAGATAGAATACTAAAAGCATTCCCAATTCATTATCTCACATATATGTATTCTTAACTTCATCATTATGCTTTGATAGGAAGGAAATATGCAGTAAATTTTTCATTTACTTACCCATCAGCATTAAACAGTTATGAGTATGGAAGATCTAAACTCAACAGGTAAGAAATGTTCTAATGGTTTGTCCTGTCCTGAGAACAAGAAGGCTGGACCATAGGTAGCCTTGACTGATATTAGAATGATATTTTAAAGCTAATTGATATCTTGGGATATAGAAAGGGTAAATACTTGGAAGAGAAGTAAGGGTTTGCTAGAGCAGTTCAATTCAACACTGGAATTTCCCTCTTGATTTCTACATTTATTCACTCTTAAAATTGCTAAGATGTCACTGGCACCTCATTCCCCAAGGTGATGGGGTACCTTGTTTTCAGCATCCTCTTAGGATTTTGTTTTCCTTTCACAGGTATCTCCCCATTGTGTCTACCATCCTGAAAATCCCATCCAGAGAAGCCCCATATGTATTGCTCTCTTCATGTCCTTTCTCTTTTTCTTCATTTGGTAAATCTGTTCTCTGTGGGAAAGACAGCAGCCATTTCACTTCAGAAGGGAGTCTATTTTAAGTAACAGCTGCTTGGGGGAAGTATGCAGACTTTAATCCTTCATCCTCTTTTCTAACAATGCTAGTTGGCATGCAGTCAGCAGGAAAGTAAAACTGGAGCTTTCAGAGAAACATTCTCAGCAGAAAGCCATGGCCCATTATGGCATGAACAAAGGCAGTTCCCCTGGAATCATTTTCCAGGAAAGCATGTTATGGCACTGTGACTTTATTACAAAAGAAAGGATGACAGAGGAAGAAAAATAGAGAGGGGAATATAAAAGAAAAAGAAAACAACAAGATAGGAAATAATAAACAATTCTCTCTCTCTCTCTCTCTCTCTCTCTCTCTCTCTCTCTCTGTGTGTGTGTGTGTGTGTGTGTGTGTGTGTGTGTGTGTGTGTGTGTGTGATAATTTGTATAGCTTCTTGGCTTCTCTTATTTAGTGAATGAACAGATGATGGATCATGAAAATACTCTCCATACCATTAATTCTGACTTAGTCAGTTTCCTTCTTAAAGAATGTTCCTACCAATGAGTCACTATTTCTGTTCATCATCTTTAGGTCACAGAATACAATGACTGTAGTTGTTATTGTTGGGCTTGTTTGTTTGTTTGTTTGTTTGTTTCTCTTTGAGGGCCCATCACCCCGCTCCCAAATAAATACACGGGGGCTTATTCTTACTTATATTCATAAGTAAGACTTTAGCTTAGCTTGTTTTTCGCCAGCTTTTCTAACTTAATTAACTTGTTTCTCTTCCACATGTTGCCTCTGGGCTTTTTACCTTTCTCTATTCTATATGTCTTACTTCCCTTCTTACTCTGAAGCTAGTTATGTAGCTGGGTGGCTGGCCCCTGGTGTTCTCCTTGCCTTCTCCTTTTCTCTCTCCTCCCTCTTCTCTCAAGCCTAGATTTCTCCTCCTATTTATTCTCTCTGCCTGGCAACCCCACCTATCTCTCTCTCCTGCCTAGATATTGGCCATTAAGCTCTTTATTAGACCAATCAGGTGTTTTAGGCAGGCAAAGTAACACAGCTTTACAGAGTTAAACAAATGCAACATAAAAGAATGAAACATATATTTGCATCATTAAACAAATATTCCACAGCATAAATAAACGTAACACATCTTAAACTAATATTCCACTACAAATTACTATATGGAGATTGTTAGGGTAGAGCAAAAAGATTAAATAAAAAAATTCCTGTCTAAGTGGCTAGGCACATGATACCCAGTACACTCAAGTATGAGGCAATGTTAGTCGCTTCTTATCCTTACACAGTGTCCATTTACTAGACTGCATAACCCCATTTATTCTGGAAGAACTCATATAATAACTTATCATTTATGTAGGACAGACAAAACAAACTAACAACTGTGTGTGTGTGTGTGTGTGTGTGTGTGTGTGTGTACGCGTGCGCTTACAAATACCCAATAAAAATTACGACTTCAATGAAAAAAATCTTAATTCTTGAAACCTATATGATGAAATTTCTGGTTTTAAATGGTGCCACGGCTTCTTTTAAAGTAACTGTTATTGAATTTATTCTTTGAACATTTCATACATATACATAATCAGTTTTGTTTCAGAAGTTCCCACCTGGTTTCATCGCACCCCTCTATGCCATCTATCTACCGCCCTACAATTCCCTTTCTTACAATCATATCTTCTTGTAGTATTTTGAGGTGCACTGAATTTAATCAGTGCTGTCTGTGTGACCAAGAGTTTGAACTTATCCAATGGCTCCTGGCCTGGTGGGTACACATCTGAAGATAATGGCTGCTCCTCCCAAAATCTATCAGTAGCTACTCGTTCAGCAGAGGTGGGTAGAGTCCTGATTGAAGAATGACAGTGAAAGGCCCATCTTGTGTAGACCCATTGCAGGCAGCAACCACTCCTGCAACACCAGGACTGCTGCGTTGGCACCGCATGGGCAGAGGGCATCTCACAGCCCTTCTCCTCACCTCCTGAATCTTCCATTCTTACTGCCCCTTCTTCTACAATCTTTTCAACTGCAACATTTTTGTACCGTTGATGGATTTATTTTGACAACTAAAGAAGAAGAAAAATTAAAGGCATTTTGATTCAGATAACTTTTTGTATTATTAATTTCCAACATTTGTGAATATTTGTAACATTTTGGGTAATTTTTACACTGTTTTATTTTTAAGGTTTTTTTTCCATTTTACATACCAATCCTAGTTCCCCCTCCCTCCCCTCCTCCCCTCTTCCCATCTCCCCCCTCACACCCCCACACTCCTCAGAGAGGGTAAGGCCTTTCCTTGGGGAGTCAACAAAGTCTGGCATACTAAGTTTAGGCAGAACTAAGCCCCTCCCCCCTGTGTCAAGGCTGAGCAAGGTGTCCCACCCTAGGGAATGTGTTCTAAAAATTCATTTCATGAACCTGAAATAAATCCTGGCCCCATTGCCAGGGGCACCCCAAACAGATCAAGCCACATAACTGCCACCCACACTCAGAGGGCCTAATTTGATCCCATTCATGTTCCCCAGCTGACAGGCCAGAGTCCATGAGCTCCCACCAGCTTGGGTCAGCTGTCTCTGTGGTTTTCCCCTTCATGATCTTGACCTCACTTGCTCCTGTGATCCCTCCTCCCTCTCTTCAGCTGAAGTCCAGGAGCTCAGCCCAGTGCTTGGTTGTGGATCACTGCATGTACTTCCATCAGTTACTGGATGTAGTTTCTATGATGACAATTAAGGTAGTCACTAATCTGATTATAAGGGAAGGTAAGTTCAGGCACCCTCTGCATATTTGCTAACAGTCTTAGTTGGTGTCATCCTTGTGGATCCCTGGGGATTGCCCTAGCACCAGGTTTCTCCCTAAACCCCTAATGGTTCTCTCTACCAAGATATCTCTTTCATTGCTCTCCCTCTCTGTCCCTCCCTCTAACTGAGCCATCTCAGCCCCTCTTGTTCCCATCCCCCATTCCTTCCCTTCTACCTCCCCACCACACACACACCTCACAGTTTACCCAGGAAATCTTAACTATTTTCCCTTCCTGGGGCCCTTCATAAGTGTCCCTCTTAGGCTCATCCTTTTTACCTTTCTTCTGTGGGGTTGTAGGTTGTACCCTGGTTATCCTTGCTTTGCATCTAATATCTACTAAGAGTGAGTACATACCATGTTTGTCTTTCTGCATCTGGGTTACCTCACTCAGGATGGTTTTTCTAGTTCCATTCATTTGCCTGCAAATTTCATGATGTCTTTTTTTTTCCGCCAAGTGGTACTCCATTGTGTATATGTACCACATTTCTTCATCCATTCTTCGGTTGAGGGGCACCGAGGTTTTTTCCAGGTTCTGGCTATTACGAATAATGCTGCTATGAACATGATTGAGCAAGTGACCTTGTGGTATGATTGAGCATCTTTTGGGTATATGCCCAAGAGTGGTATTGCTGGGTCTTTAGGTGGTTGATTCCTTATCCATCAGGGAAATACAAATCAAAATGACACTCAAATACCATCTTACACCAGTCACAATGACTAAGATCGCAACTACTGAAGACAGCGTATGTTGGAGAGGATGTGGAGTAAGGGGAACACTTCTCCATTGCTGGTGGGAATGTACACTTGTACAGTGATTCTGGAAATCAGTATGATGGTTTGTCATTTTGGGTAATTGTTATGACTTTGCAAAACAATATACTCTTTTGTTGGACTGTCATCCTATTGGACAATTAAATAATAACTCTTTTAATTATTCCAATGAACTGTTCCCTGTTTTGCTCTAATATTTAGTAAACAAATACTTTAGAACACATATCTCAGGGAAGAGCATGCTTCTTAGTCCTTAGAATGGAAAGCCATCACTCTGTCTTCATGGCTGAGTGAAGACTTCCTTCTGGCTCTTTAGACTTTTGTCAAATCTGATCCAGTCCCTGGAGCACATATTTTGTCCTGTCATAACTTAGTCTAGAAATATTCTGGTTCAAGGGTTCTAATCACGTTCTCTACCTTCCTCTCTATAACAATATTCCAAATACATGGTCTTAATCAAATTATTTATCTCATTTATTCTTTGTGGATAAAATCATTTCTTCTGTATTGATGAAACTAGTAGGTATGTTGAATTATCAAGCTTTTGTAATGATTGGCATAGCTGGTGTCTTACATCCTATGATTCACTTGAGAATTTTCAAATTCTAACATATGTCTTCCTTCAAAATCAGAACCAGACAATCATAAGTGCTCTCATATTTGATCTCATACAAGTTTAACCTCTAACATTGATTTTTTTCCTCTATGAGTAGTTTATAGATAAACCTTTAGTCTGAATGTAATGTAACAATGATTATATTCTTCTTTTCCAACTTTCCTTGGACTCCATTTCAGGATTAAATGATGTGGTTAGATACTTTAATTTTGGCATCTAAATCTTAAAAGGCTACCATAATTATGGAAATTGTTCAGACCACATTGGTTCAGAGCATTTTCAAGATTCAGATAATTTTCTTGAAAATTTTTACAATTTTCAAGTTTTTGTCAGTTTTCTTTGGCATCAAATGAAGCTGATAGGCTAATGACCCCATGACATTCCTTTCTGTGCTTTAATGTGTATGCCCATGTCTGTGTATGTGTGCTGATGCTTACATTTCAATTAAAGGACTGAGTTTTGTCTTTGCTGTTTACATCTGCCTTTGACCCTTTTAAATGACCCATAATTGTTCCATCCCTTTTCTCATCACTATTCCAACTTTTTGCTTCTACAAGTACATCTTCCTACTTCCCCAGCTCTGACTAATTTTGAGCACTGGCATTTCCCCACCTATAATGCCCTCTACTGTTTTAAAGCTCACTTCTGCCCTCCTTTATTTTGTGACCATTTATTGTACCCTGATGGTAACAATTTCATTAATTTTCTACAATGTTTGATGAAGGCATGCTAGATGTATGCTGAGCAGGTATGCAATGTTAAAAGCATGTGTGACAGTACAGTGTGACAAGGATCAAGAAAGAAAAAAACCTTAGCATCATGAAAGAAGGATGTGTAGGATGTCACAAAGGAACTCAACCCAGAAAGGGCTTCAAAAGAACTTTTGCAAATTAGTTAGTCATGTGAATAGTAGATAAGGAAATTTTCTAGGATTGTAGAAAACATTTTGGTTATTCAAAGACAAATCAGAGACTATGGAGATGGCTCAGTATCTGCCATATAAGAATGAGCATGTGCGCAGATCTCCAACACCTACATCAGAAGTGAGCTCTGCTTGCATCTGCAATCTGCCACTGGACAGAGCAGAGACAGGACAAGTTCTCTCCTTCAGTCAGAGACCCTACTTCAAAACATAAGGTAGAAATTCATTTGGTAAGATACTTTCTGGACTACACACACACACAAGCAAATAAATACATATGTGTACACATGAAGATATACATATATATAACCAGTACAACAGCAGTCATTTCCCTGAAAGAAGCTTTCAAAGCATGTGCAAAAGCATGGAAGATAAAGAGAAAAGGCAGGTGTAGCTGTGCAGGGTGCTTTCTGAATACTCCAGCTGTTTTTCTGTTACTGAATGTGTGTGTTTTTGAGATTTTGTGGTTTCTGATATGATTTTTATGCTACTATCTTGGATCAAGAACAGGAGTACTGTGTTCTACTTTCACTGTAACTTGCTTCATGTTTTAATCCATAAACCAATGCACACATAATGGCATGCTGTTCCCTTACTGACTCATGGTAGGTACCCAGGGCAGTAATGTTAATACATTTCCAACTTCGTTAAAGAGAGTGAAGATTAACATACATGTTATTCCTGTGACCATGAAGTCAGAATATGATTATTATAGTATTCTACTGGCAAACATTCAATTTCAGCCTGCTTTTGGTAAAATTTGCAGCATGGTACATATGTTAAGATACGCAACTGTACTCAGCAGGAGTACTGCGTTCTGAAGCATACCTAAGCCTGGATGACTAGAACCAGAGGCCCTGGCTTACCCTTAGGAGTCAGGCTTTGATAGTAAGTTGTCTGGCATCCTCATCTGAGAGAAGGGAACTGAAAGATAAATGGTAAAGTCCGCATAGAACATTGATACGTAGGGCTGGAGAGAAGGCCCAGCTTTGAAGACACTCTACCGCTCTTAAAAAGGACCAGAATTTGGTTTCCAGGCCCACTTCAGATGGCTCAGTATAGCCTAGAACTCCAGCTGCAGGGGATCTGAAACCTCTGGTCTGTGTAGGCAGCTGCACTTACATGCACCTACCCACACACAGAAACAGACATTCCCATACATACACATAATATCAATAAAATAAATGTTAAAAAAGAAACACTGAATTCTGAGAAATATTATTTTACTGTTATTTTTTCTTTATTTTTAATGCATTTGAAGATAATTTCTAGCCATTACTGATGATTATATAGACTGATTATAAAATCAGACATTGCCTTAATAAGCTAGCAAACATGGTATACAGATTACTTGTAAACGTGCATGAGATGTTAAAGGAAGAAAGTGGAAATTCAAATAAATTCCCATTATTTTATGAACTTCTACTGTCATTTACAAATTATAAATTAAAGATGAAATTCTAATTTATGCCTCATCTTAGAGCATGTGTTTCCTTGAGGTACAGCAGCTACTGTCAGTTAACTCTATTTCCTATTATAAAAATATGTGAATATCAGTAATCCATGCAAATAAGGACTGGGCTCTACAACTGAACGGATCAACTTTTTTTTTTCTTTCAACATTTTATAATGAGCTTTTGCTCTCCTGTAACTTGCTACATGGACCAGGCTGGCCTCAAAGGCACAGAGCTCTACCTGCCTCTGCTCCCCCAGTGCTGGGATTGAAGGTGTATGTCACCACAGTCTGAAATAACTTATTTAAATCTCCCTGTTAAGTCCTGTGCAGTGATGCCTAGTTGAAATCCCAGAACTTGGGAGAGAGTACAGAAAGCGCAAGTTCCAGGCCAGGTGGGCTACATAGAGTGACCATTTCTTTTAAAAAGGAACAAATGATAAGTGAATAAAACAATGAATAAATATGTAGGCATACCTGGTGTCAAACAACAGCTAGTGTCTCTTTCTACCTGAGGCAAAAGACAGAAAGAAAGAAAGAAAGAAAGAAAGAAAGAAAGAAAGAAAGAAAGA
>CABHPQ010154129.1:6619-30233 GCA_902168405.1 Peromyscus aztecus | reverse complement strand
ATCAGAATTAACACAGCAGTGCAAATACTATGCTTATGAAGAAGGAAGGACCATAGGAAGAAAGATTAATAGACAACATGATAACAATTCAGGTGAGATAGAAATGGCATCAGTCCCACGCAGCTGTTGCTATTACATAACAATTACATAATGCCAGATAATTACCACAAACTCAGTGGCTTAAAACCACACAAATGTATTACCTCACAGTTCTCAGGAGAAGTCTAAGATAATTTTGCTGAGCCCTCTGCTCAAGGGTTCACAGGGATGGAAGCTAAATGCCAGGTGCCAGCCATCTCTGCTCTGATCCAGTGAGGAAAACCTAATCCCAAGCTGGGACATTAGAAGAATCCAAGTCCTTGTGGTCATAGGACTGAGACCTCAGTACCTTCTTTGCAGTTGTGAGCTGGAGACTAGTTCAGTTTCTTGTCATTTTTCCCCTCCACAATTGGTTCATTTGCTTTTGTAGCTTCAACATTTCTAATGTGTGGGTGTGTGCATGTGAGTGAGCATGTTTAACTTTGTGTTTTCCTGCATATGTGTGTATGTGTGATGTGTGCATTTGTGTGTGCATGTGTATGTGTATTTGTGTGTGTGTCTGTGTATGTGGTGTGTGTATATATGTGTATGTGCATGTGTATGTGTGTTTGTGTGAATGTGAGTGTGTGTGTGTGTGTGTGTGTGTGTGTGTGTACATGCCATGATGTGCATATGGAAGTCAGATAACAACATATTGGTCCTCTCCCTCCCATATTTCCCCAGGGTTTTATAACAACCACACAAGCCTGGCCATCTGGCTTAGAATCTTATGAAGATTCTCTGTCTCTGTTTTCTTTTTCACCCAGGTGCACAGGGATTACAGAGTCTTGTTCTGTGTCTGACTTGTAAGTGGGTTTTGAGGCTCTGAACTCAGGTCATCAGGCTTGTACAAACGCTTTTAACCATGGAGCCATCTCCTTAGCCCCATAGCTCTTTTTTTTTTTTTTTTAAAGCTGGATCACTTGATTAGAACAGGCTTACTTTATTAGTTGGGGTTCTCTGGAGTAACAGGGCTTTATTAGATTGGTTTACTTTATTAAGATGGAGTGGTTCAACAGTGGCTATCTGCATGCTGGAGAAACAGAAAATCTGGTAGCTTCCCAGCCTACGAGTCTGGATGCTTCAGCAATACCAAACTAGTGAAGAAAACCTGCAGGATCCTTGAAGAGCTGTGGGTCTTCAGTACATGAGAGAAGGCTAAGAAAGTTGAGTGCGATGTCAGCAGGGGAAGCCAGCATCAACTATGGCAGTCACCAAGTAGATGCTTTTAACAGCAGGAGTAGGAACAGTTTTTCCCTAGTATTTTCTTATGTCTGGGCCACACTGGAATGTGCCACCCACTCTGGAGGAGGCTCTTTCTCCTTCAGTGAATCCTTCCAGGAAAAACCTTTAGAGGCCCTCTTGGAGATGTGTCTAAAATTTTAATTGATCCCAGGTCTAATCAAGTTGATAGTCAAGATTAGCCATCAGAATCACCAAAATTGAGGGAAAAGGGCTTCACACCAATAAGTGGAAATCAGGGCCATTTGAGGTGTTTACCGAACAGATAACTAAATCCAGTGCTAACTGCAGAGCTCTGAGGGCAAAGAGCTCCAGAAATCCAGCAGAGAAGTCCAAGGACAGCTATAAGATCTCTTCAGAAGCACTGAAGTTCAGCTTTGCCTAGATGTCTGCTCATACCCTCAGGAGCTCCCTCCCTGGGGTGGTTTTTAATAGACATGCCCCCCATTGTCTCAGACATTTGAACACATGGTCCGAGGTTGGTGGCACTGTCTGAGGAAGTTTAGGGAGTCTGGCCTTCTTGGAGAAAGTATGTTCAGAGCACTGTCTGAGGACATTTAGGAAGTCTGGCCTTCTTGGAGAAAGTATGTTTGGGGCACTGTCTGAGGAAGTTTAGGGCGTCTGGCCCTCTTAGATAAAGTATGTTCAGGGAGTAGATTTGAATGAATAAAAATCCTTGCTAATCCCACTTGGCTCTCTCTCCTCTGTGCTTGTGGTTCAAGACATAAGCACTCAGGTCCCTGCTACTGCCACCAATCCTGGTGCTCGTTGCCATGCCTCCATTCCACCATCATGGACTCACATCCCTGTGGTACCATAAGGCCAAACAAACTCTCTCATTCTTAAGTTGCCTTGGCCATGATGTTTTGTCACAGCAATATAAAAGTAACTAATACACTCCCCAAAGAGAACGTATATCTACTCAAAAACATGATCTCATCCTCAACAAGCACCTAGTTCTATATGTCATGACCTTGAGTCAATATGCCAGATTAATTCATTCTTTACTCTTATGAAATAACTCACTTCTCCTCCTCAGTAAAAATACAGAGTCTGGCTAAGCAGATTCATCCCCAGAAATGCAGGTGACAGTTAGTGTTCATTCAAATGATCAAGGGAGCAGCACGTTCTAAAAGTCTAGCAGCTATCCTAGGCTAGCCTCTGAGAGTCCTTTCTGGAAAGACAAAGGTGTAGATGCAGGATTCTCAGCCTCTGTTTTCTAGAGACAGCCTTTCACTTGGTATCTAACTCACAGCCTTGTGGTATTCTGAATACATTAAAGGAAATGTATGGGACCAAAAGCCTGGAATTCAACGGCTCATAACTGCAATTAACCACCATTAATTAATGGCTGCAAGATAAATGAGCCATGCGATCCGTTTATTTCTGGGTTGTAAGTATTTAAATTCACAGTAGGATGCGAGCCCATTTTTCACCACTGTGAATTTAAAACAAGTTTGAGTCAGGGCTGCCTGCAGCAAAAGGCCGACAACCACTCCCTCTCTGCAAGAGAAGACAGACACAAAGAAGCCTCACACGCCACAGAAAAGTGGAGTCTGTAATCAGAGCACACTCCTTACTAAAATAAGGATTTGTATGTGATGAGACTGATTCTGTCCCCAGGTACCTTGCTGGGGTTCACCTAGGGAGGGGTTGAAACTGCATTCACCATGCCCCTGGAGGAATGCTAATATCCCTACTAAATGATCAAGGAAGTCAATGTGCCAAAGGGTTAAGAAAACACCTGTGCTAACCAAATTTTGCTTCTTCATTCTGAGACATCCTCCAGGATATTCCCAAGCTGTGCTGTTGACATTCTGGCCCTCAGTTGGTTTTTACATATCCTCTATGAGCTGTGTTCTTACTTAACAAAACTTCCAGAAGAGTAACTACCCTCCTTTCTTCTTTCAAGGTCACCCAACCTGTGATACCATGTTGTCATCTGGGAAGTTCACACACAATCAAGTTACAATACACAGAGAGAGAGAGAGAGAGAGAGAGAGAGAGAGAGACCTCAACACACACATGCACATATACACACATATATATATCTTACCACACACACACACACACACACACACACACACACACACACACACATACACTCCTCTAAAAATGTTATATAAGTAAGTTCATTCATGGTTTCTTATTGAGCTCCCCAGCTGCATACAACCTTTGGGCCATGGGATGGACGTATCTGCTAGATGTGCAGGCTATCAAGTAAACATAGATAAAAAGCAGAAGATAAGGAAATAAGAGGGAAAGGAAAAGATTTCAGTTTCAATAAAATAAAATGGTATTTTCCCTTATCCCAAGATTTTTATTAACTATCAAGAAAGAAAGAAAAAAAAAACAGTCACAGAAGAATGTGGTAGTCATCATTCGAATGAAGGGATCAAGCCAACATCACGGTGACAGCATGTGTCACTGTCATGTAGCCCAAGTTGTGAAAGGGGACCCAACATCACTTCATGACATATGTGCCACAAGAGTCTCACTTCAATCTAAACACTGAGGGGAACTCAGGCCAAGACTGAAGGGGATTTCACATATGTAAGCGACCAGTGCTCTCTGAGAATGCCGAGGTCACAGAAGATGGGGTGGTATGCAGCACAGCAGAATGGATAGGGCAGCTATGAAGGCACAGTGACATGCTGGATCCTGGGCAGATTCACAGAAGAGAGATAGGACATTAAAAGAAAAACTTCTGACACTTAAGTAAGGAGTGGAAGGAATGTGGCTGGACATACTAAGGCTGGCACTGGGCTTTAGGTATCTGTCATCGTGTGTGTGAACTTTCTGGCTTGGATGATTATGCTATGGATATAGAAAAAAACCCTGGAACAAACTGCATGATTTGTGTATGAGAACTTTGTGTACTATTTTCATCATTTTTTTTCAAAATGTAAGCATTTCAAAATATAAACGCAATTACAGGACACAGACAATACCATCCCTGTGACATGGCATTCACAAGGTAATGTTCTACTTGGTACAAAGCCAACCAGAAACTGAAGAGATAAAATAGTATCTAAGACCCTTGTGACAAGAGAGACAGGGAGAGGGGAGACAGAGACAGTCTGTGAAATTTCCTACAAGCAAAAGAATCTGTGGACCGGTGAGATGGCTCAGTGGATGAAGGTGCTTGCTGCAAAAATATGGTGACCCGAGTTTGATTCCCAGAATCCACATAAAGGATAGGATGGGTGTTACAAGGTTGTCCTTTATACACACACACACACACACACACACACACACACACACACACACACACACACGTGTGCTCGCTAAAAACAATAATGGCAATTTTAAAAGAAATAGACTTTTCTAACTTTATCTTCCAATCAAACATCTCTCCACCAGATAGTATTATCTGCACAGCATCTCATTAAATGCAAACGAGACTAGTCAATGTTGACATTTTAAGGCTACAGTCAATGGCATAAAGAGTCAGGAGCTGTGATATTTTTTTTCCAATGTTTTAGACTAGAGAAGCATGTGTGCCAGATGCAATGGGAAGGAGATGGGATGGGCTGCAGGCAGGGTGAGCGGCAGTGGGAAACCGAACACATCTTCCAGAAGGTTCAGCCACTTACCCTTAGATTCTCAGAGAACCAGATCGCTGTGACCACAGGTCAGCAGAGAAATAGAAACTCCCTCGTCTCCTCAGGAGGTGTGAATGGAAGCAGTTTTCTCCCGAAAACTGAAGGAAGAAGGTGCAGAAAAGCAAATCAGCTGGTGGAAGCTGCTGTGGGCTGCTTTGTAACCTGCTCCTGCCTGGCCCTTAAACCCATCCTGGATGCCAGCTCTGAACTCCCCCGATGGGACCACCCCTTAGAGTCCTCAAACCTTTCCATTGGCCATTGCCTCTGCTCCTTTCTGTGAACCACACCAGGCTTGGCAGAAGGTGCCCTCAGGTGGGTGCTGTGCACCCTGTGCTCCATAAAGACTCAGCCTAAGCCCTCAGATCCAGCTCTCCATACGGCTTCATCACAAGAGGATCCTGATGCCCTCCTCTGATTTCCCCAGCCATACTCAAGCATGGCATGTCCTTGAAGGCCACCTCTCTGTTCTGGGATGGAGACTTGGCTGTGTGTTTGTGCCTTTGACCTGCAATGTTCCCTTTTGTACTTGGGTTTTCTTTCCAATTCCATTGACACTGACCGTAACACCTCTTCATGTAG
Source organism: Peromyscus aztecus (assembly GCA_902168405.1). Classification (NCBI taxonomy): domain Eukaryota; kingdom Metazoa; phylum Chordata; class Mammalia; order Rodentia; family Cricetidae; genus Peromyscus; species Peromyscus aztecus. The sequence continues at coordinate 24,729 of CABHPQ010154129.1, read as the reverse complement.
GCAGTAATCCAATAATTTGGAAAATATGAAAATATGAAAAAAAACTCTGATCCAGCAGGTGAACATTTCTGGCTGCATTTCTGACTCAGAAACATTTTTTAGAACATTTTGCCAAGTGTGAGAATTTTACTCAAAGAACATAATTGTTTGAAAATGAAACCAAAGGTATAAAAATAACTGCATCTGAAGATGTTTCTGTGTTAGTTTAGTGCACATTATTTAAAAAAAATGTAAGTAGCATAAATGGCCAACAACAGGGATATGGTTAAGTTAATAAAATTACATCAGCTTGATGGAATAGTATGTAGCCAATAAAAATGGTAATTAGGAACAGAATGAAGAAACTCAACATTTGTTTGTGATAGAATGCTAAGTGAGCAGAGCATAATGCAGAAAGATGTGGGCACTATGAGTAAAACTATAAAAATTATGCCTGCATGTGGGCAAGGTCTGGGGTAAATATGGAAAATGAAAACAGCTTTATTTGGGGGCTTTGTTATTGTTGCTATAATGTTGTTGCGTGGCAAACAAATAACCTTAAAAAGATGAAAGCACGCAAGCCAAATGGGGCACTTTTCTAAGGAAAACAGCACTTATTTTGAGCATCCCTGGTGTGTTTTTATTTTCAGGGGAAAATGCAGCATTTGGAAGAATGGATTATGCTTCAAATAATGACTGAAACATCCAAAGAAGAACCCTAGTGTTCACTGCTCCAGTACAATGTCCCCAATACCACACTGTGGGATTTCCCTACACAACCTTGCCTAAGTGGGCTCAGTAGATGAGGGGAGGGAATTGGGATGTAGGAATCTCCTTGAGAACCTCTTCAGAAACAGGGGCTGAAATCTCCAGTCACTGAAGATTATGGATTTAATCCCTGTACCTGGAAAACTCCTTCCCAACTAACTCATTCCCTTCCCTATTCTTACCACCAGCTGCAGACATGGGGTCTCTCCTCATTGCTTTTACTTTGCAAAGATAGGACAGGGTAGCACCAGTTCCTTCTCTGGACATAACTATTACCGCCTTACTGTTAACAACATGAAGGGAAATAGCTTGCTTGAGATCACACAGGTGGGGAAGGGAAGAGATCAGAATCAAATGTAGGTCGCTTTGGCTCAGAACCCCAACTTCCCTCTATCACACCTAGGACTCATGCATTCAGACAATAAACACAGAGTTTAGGGTCACAGGGCTCAGAAATTGATCTGAATGTTGTTAATTGTTGACTTCTGGTTTTCCTAGTTGGGCTGTGAACCCACATTCTACACCGGATGTGTATGGTTGCATAGTATGAAAGTTATAGCTGAGTTCACTTACATTTATAGACACACATGGAACAGCCTGGTTCAAAACTGTCCCTGCTATTCTCACCACAGAATGAGTCCCCTGATCTGGCACAGAGGGTGTTGATAAGTCTGTCTGTCATGAATCTTAGGGTTCAGACTCAAGCCAGGAGTAGCTACCTACCTCTTTCACAGCCAGCCAAAGTGTGAGACTATAACCTAAAATATTCAACAATTCTGGGAGGGATAAAAATGCCATCTGTAAATATTGTTTCGTTTGTCTCATTAAGCATACATTTCCAAACACAGAAAGATGGCCAGACTTCCTTTTCAATGCAAGAGCTGGCCTGCTGGCAGGAAGGGACGCCCACACAGCTTTGCAGCAACAAAATAAACATCAAATAAAATGCAAAAAATCCTGATCTTGAAAGTGAGATAAAGCACCAGATGGACACAAACGTGGCTAACGGATATGTAAAAGAGTACTTAACATCACTAGTTATTAGGGAAACACAAATTAAGGCCATCATCAAGGTATGACCTCACCCACACAAGGATGGTGCTGTTAGGAAGATGAGTAACAACAGGTATTGGTGAGGAGAAAGAGACCCTTCACATTGCTGTAGAAATGTAAGTGGAGCAATCACCATGGAAAACAGTATGGAGGCTCCACAGAAGACTAAAAGTTAGAACTGGACGGACGAGAAGGCTCAGCCAGTAAAGGTGCTTCCCACCAAGCCTGACAACATTGGTTGAATGCCTGGGACCCACAAGGTGGAGGGAGACTAGACTCTGATGTCTACATGTGCACTGTGGAGAAGATGGGCAGATGTGAGTCTAAGAGAACAGACTCATGGTTACATAGATGCCATGCACAACGGGGTGAGCACCAAAAAGAAATCAGGAATGCTAAGATTTGGCCCTAACAAAAGCCATTGAGGAAACTTGGGTTCCAGTGCAACAGAGTCATTTGAGTCACAGGGTACCACCCTTGGAATGGATTAACGCTGATTCTCAGGAGCAGGTGAGCAGCCACAGAGAATTGTATTACTCACCAAATGAGCGGGTTGTTGTAAAGTGATATTGCCTGTGTGCTTGATCCTCCCTGCACACACTCTCTTCCCCTTCCACTTCTTCACCCAAATGTGATGCAGCCTGGGGAAGGCCCTTACCAAATGCCATATTTGGACTTTTCTAGCTACCAGATCCATGAGCCAAATAAACCTGTTTGCTTTATATATAACCCTGCACCAAGTATTTTGTCCTAGTACACAAAACAGTCTCAGACAGTGAGTGTGGCCACACATTTACTAGCTGGTGGTACTGTGTGGCAAATGGTGGTTGTGTGGGAGACATTAATTGCTCACCACCCCCAAGTTCTTAGACTAAAGAAAAAGACAAGTGTGCTGAAGCAGGAGGAGTCTGGTAACATTGATCTTCAGACATCTGAGGAATGTCTTCTCATCCATTCCCTAGTTTACAGTCCTTAAGTCTGCTGCGTGGAGAGAAATGAAATGGTCAGGAAGCCGAAATGCCAAATCAAGTTGGTGTCACCGTTCTTCCCCCCTAGCCAATGACTCCTTTCCTTGTTTGTGCTGTACACTTGCCTGCTCTCTGCCTCTCCTTTGTGGCTCTTTACATATTTCTTCAGAGAATTTGTCTCGGGGCAGTACCAAAACTCAATAGAGCAGGGTGGTACTGCCAATATGAAGCTGACCACACAAAGCAAACATGGTCTCGGACCTCGGGAATGGTTTTAGAACTTGAAGATGTCCATATATCTCAAAAATTCTACAATACAAGGCTAAGCCTTGGTACCTGCCCCAGGTAGGATATGCAGATATATTGAGTGCACACACACATACACCAGTTCAAACAATATTCCCCTTGGATGAGGACTTAGGTACAGTGAGTTATGAAGGAGGTACTCTCAGAGGAAAAGAGAGAAGGGAAGGGACAGAAGGAGACTCGAAGCCACATAGTACTGGGCTTTCAAAGCCTGGTCCCATGTGGAGCCCTGGAGTATAAGCCACACACCCAGCTGTCACCCAAGCCAGACAGGACATACTATACTCTCCTATGTCCTCTGTTATTCATTAAGAGGTATCCTGAAGGGTATAACTTCCAAGATCTTCATACTCACTTCAGTGTGTTGAGCTCCACCTACTCAAGTGATCCTCTGTGAAACAATGGGAGGGGCAGGGTCCTTGGAAGGAAAGAACTGGAGAAAGAGAACACAGAGAGTGACAGATGATCTGAGCAGAGCACAGCCTGAAGTCTCATAGGGATGACTGACAAAGCAAAAGAGGGCTAGGAGACCGAGGTGCTCGTTCTGTCTGAGGCATTCATACACATTGAATAGTGCACCCAGAATCAGACATCAGGCATCCTCACAGAATGCATCCCCTGAGCAGTGTCTCTAGGCTCCTGAGACCTTCCTACTTAGAATAACTACTTATTCATCACAGTCCACCCTGATTTCATCTTTCCTTCCCTGTCCTCATCAAGTAAACAGGCAATGGGAGATCAGCTGGCATCCCCAGCACCACAGACATATTCTGGCAAGGTCTCCAAGACATCAGGCATCTGGAAGAACTGTGTTTTACACACATGGATATCATGCCCATCCTTGTGCAGATTTCTTACTTAAAGATCACACTTTCATTGGTTCCCTTGACAGACGGATGCTTGTAAGAATCAGGACAGCTGTGCTCCAACTTTGGGAGAAGCAATGGTATCTATCTATCACAGGACCACAGCACTGAGAAAGCCTGCCAGTGGGAAGGAAACACCTCACTAGACCTCCCTGCAGAGCTTTGTCAAGCCTCCAATTGAAAGAGAACATCCACAAGGGGCAGTGTCTGCGGGAAATAATTAGAAGTGTTTCTACAGACCATAGCCCACACCACCAGCTGCTGTAAGTAAAGGCTACTGGAATGAGCTCCACATGTGTTTGTTTATGTATTGCATAAAGATACACACTACGACAGTAAAGATGACTGGAAACCTACGACCTGAGAAGAGGAAACTATCTGACATCTGGTCCTTTATAGTCAAAAGCTTGCTGGCCACTGTTGCAGTTGGTTTGACAACACTCAGACAAATACAAAGGAAGTTCATAACCTCTAAAAATGGTTTCCCAATGTGTGTTTTGCTAAGTTTTCACAAGGGGGCAACCAGAATCCTGGAGAAGAAGCAACCATAAAACAAGACAGAGTTTCATTTCACATGTTTAACAACACACGCGGTCTTCTGCCTGCTGAGCAGGAGAGGCATAGTAAGTCTATTCACATTCCTGCAGACAGACTCAGAATCTGAAATATCCCCTGACTGAAGTAGAGTCTGTGAGCTGTAAAAGGTCAGAGGCTGTGCAAGATCAGAAGCTATGGGCAAGTTGTGGCAGAGATTGGTCACCTCCACAAATGGGTCTGGAAAGCAAGAAGAAGAAGGATATGGGAAGTGGGGAAAGAAGAAAGTAGGAAGAGGGAGCTGGGGGCAAAGAGAAGAAACAGCAGAACTGGAGAATGAAAATAAACTCATGTTCAGCTGTCTTGCTGGTGCAGCCTTTCCATCACTTTGGCTCATGGAGCTCATGTAAGAGTGGTAACCAGTAAGGAAGGCAGGAGTGGTACCCAGTACCCAGCAGGGATGTAGACATGGTACACAGTCACAGAGGCAGGACAGTGCAAGGAAGTCTATATTGATGATGAAAGTCTTTCTGATTCTGTCCCTAAGTTGCTTAGCACCAGGATGCACGGTCCTCTGGAACACTTCTGAGGATGACCCCTGGTGCCCTCATTGCCTCAGTGCTTGCTCACTGCAGCTGCTGGTTCCCTCAGTTCCCTCCTCCATCTCTGACAAATTTCCTTCTCTTTGCCTCTATCTCTTGATAAGGAGAAACCACAAAACCCTATCGCATTTGATGGGAGGATCCCTAAAGATTAGAGGATGTGAGAAGACCCTCATGTGATATCAGAAAGCTTTAAGTGGGCAAGGGGAAAGGTGAAGCTTTTTCTGAGCATGACAGGGTCAATAACCATATCCCAGGGCTTTGCTTCCTCATGGAAAGGCCAATTCAACTGGAGTGGTTGATGGCATAGACAATGGAAATGGACTGTGGGGAGTGCAAACTTGACATCAATTTCCTGGTTGTGTGATCCTGAGCTCTGTCACTTAATCTCTCAGTGTTTCCATTCTTCACCCCTAAAACAAGAATGCTAACACTCCTAACATTGACAAACTTGCTGCAAGATTAAATGAGTTTATTCTTACAATGCATTTGGATCCACACCAAGCACAGAATGACCTCTCTACAAATGTTTATTAAATAAAGTCTAATCCTTGCAAGCTAATAGATCTTACATCCAAGGTCAGACCTGTTGAAGCAGATAGTTTTTCTAAAGAGTATAAAATAATGAAAGAAAGTAATAAAATATCCCAAATCTTTTTATATCTTCAAAGAAACAATAACATTGCTAAGGAAAAAGTACAATGATAAAGTAGTAAAACTTAATGGGGTGGAGTAATGATATCACTTCAGAACTTACGAAAAAAACAGCATGGTCTTAAGCTCAGTAGTGGTTTTAAAATTAAAGGATGTCCATATATGCTGAGTTCTATATTTCTGACATGTGGTTAGGCACTGAGTACTAGTACTGAGTACTGGCACTGAGTGTGAACCATTTGAGCACATTTGCTTATTCAATAAGGGTTCCTAAGTCAATGTTTGGAGCTGAACAATACCTGGAGATGGGAAGGCATGGCAGGGGCAGGGGCATTCACAGTGACTGTGAATGAATAGTGTAGGCTGCTCTTGCTCATTGCTGTCTCCTGGTGTTGCTGAGCTGTGGGTAATTTCCCACTGAGCTTGCCATGAGCACACCTTATCTTGTTCATAAGCCCTTCTGAAGAGGTCAAAACCCCTCCACCCTTATCACATCTTTTACCACTTTTGCCACCTCTGGGTAGTTCTACCTTTCTAGATTTTAAATATTCTGGCTCATTCAGACTGCAGGCACTTTGTATGCACCACCCTCAACCAAGAGCTTTTCTTTGTCCTAAAGGGCAAGAAATGCCTTTCCTGTCACAAAGAATCTCCTTCTCCTCCTCCACCTCCTCTTCCTTTCTTCTTCTCCTCTTCCTCATTCAGAAATTGCTTCTCTAATCCTGTGTATTTCAATAGGTATGCATGTGTGATGTATGCACATGTGTGCTGTGTGTAAATGGCTGTGCACACATGTGCACACAGACCCAAAGAGGACTTTGAATGTCCTCAGTCACACTCTATCTTATTCCTTTGAGGCAGACTCTGACCCTGAACCTGAACTCCAACCATTCTTCTATCTCTGCCCTCCACAGCCCAGGGTTTACAGGCCCTTGCAAGACCCCACCCATCTTGTTACATAGGTGCTGAGATCCGAACTCAGGTCTTCACGATTGTGCAGCAAGCGATCTTGATTTCTGAACCCTATGCCCTGCTGTCCTTTAAAGGGCTTTGTTTCTTACTTTATATAAGTTACTGACATTTGCAGCTGGAATTTTTCTTAACTAGTTTTTAAATGTTGCTCTTGTCTCTCTCGGTCAACTAAAATGTGCTTTCTGTGAGAGACAGCACCGTGTCTGCTTTATTTTCAGCTCCATCCTGAGTACCTTGTCTGTGGTCTGATGGATGATAGGAACTCAATAATTACTCACTGAGTGGGTCAAGGGATAGAGGGATTGATGGAGGGCGGAGGGCAGGAGGGAGGAGGGAAGGAGAGAGGGAGGAAGGGAGTGACAGGTGGATAGTGCTAGCTCACATAGAATCATAATAAAGTTCTGAGTTTAGTCCTAGATTTTGTGCTTCATATATGTCCTTGAACAACTGCTTTTCCATGTCATTGGTAACCGCATGCAACAAACCATTAGAACAGAGCTTAACACCTATATGCATGAAGTACTGGTCAGTTGTTATCATTGCTCATAATAGTGTTTGCAATTCTAGTATTGTGTCTCACACAAAACTCACAATGTCTAGTATTGTGTCTAGTATTTCTTCTAATAGCAACTAGAGAAAAACCTCAGATCTTGCCCGTCTGTAAACTGTTCCTAAATAAACGATGCCAATAATTCATATTGACAGGGGCATAAATGTAGTTGTTGTTTTGTCTGTAAGAAGAGATCTAAGACCTCAGCCTCAAGGTCTCAGGCTGCTGGAGAGAGGCTGTGTGAATGCCAGAAGGGCAGGTGGAAGATCCATCTCCCTGTGCATTACAGCAGACAGGCAGCCTCAACTCCAGCAAGGGCAGGGGACCAGCCCACACACCATATGGACCTGCAGTGGAGCATATGGGGCTGGTCCTAGAGAAGGGGCCCCCATCTGCTCCCTGAACTGGGCCTTCCTCGCCTACTCCCAGCCTCCCTACACTTCGGGTTGGTTCATAAATCAGCGGCTTCCCAGCATCCCCGTGCACCGGCTGAGCCATGTGTGATTAATGCACCATTTTCCTATAGCCTGGAGTGAGCCCCAGGTACAGGTGGAGAAGAAAGAGATGTCTTAATTGGAGTGGAGTAGGAGAGGTGGAGGCAAGAGGAGGTCATTGCTCATTGCCACTGAGCCAGCACTATCTTTAGAAACTTTGGCTTCCTAAGAATAAGCTTTCTAGGAAATCTTTTCATACAGATTGCCCAGAAACCCCACCATGGTTGAGGCCCTTACCTGCAAAGGGTCAGAAAACTAACTGGCCTGGCCCATCCCATCCAGTCCTCCAGGACCTATTCATCTGAGCTTAAACAGGCACGTAAATCTTAGAAGGGACCAACAAGCAAAGTTTCCTGAAGACAGAAAGACTGGATGTGCTAGCCAGCAAATCCACTCAGCTGTGTTTCAGGCCAATATTTTCCAACTGTGCTCAACAGAGGGCAAAAGGTTTTACGCAGTTGTCACAGGAAGGGGGCATCTCCAGGGCTCCATGGCTAGTTCAAGCAGAGTAATCCTGCTTTTACTTTGTGTAACATTGCAGGCTTTTCTAATCTGATTTAGTTTTGGTTTTGTTAAGTGTTTTGTGGTTGAAAAGAAAAAACCAAAACTCATGCAAAGGGAAAATACTGTGATACAAAAAAGACTGTTTTCTTAAAAAAATAATAATAAAAGTGGGACAGTCCAAACTTGCTTTGCTGGAGCCAAGGCAGTGGGGTAATATTGGAATTAATGGCATGGGCTCAAGGCCACGTTTATATTGGTGGTCATGTGACCTCTCTCAGTCAGCCCCAAGTTTTTGTGTGAAGTGGGATAAATGACAGCTGACATAAAGGGTCCCTGGGGAGACTGATGGGGATTAGTCCATTCACACCTGCACAATGCCTGGAAAAAATGATAAACGAACAGTAGGTATATGATAGGACTTTTCTGATTATTCATTGTGCTGCTCTTTGTGATTAACACATTATTTGTGGTTTCTAAAGTCCTCTATTATGTAAAAGTTGACCTCAGTTTTATAGATGAGCAAGATGAATGTCAGATCTTGACCTTGAATGATGTTCCCAGGACATCTACTAACATCATGGAGGCTATTATTGTTGTGGGGAGCCAAGCTTGAGTCTTTCAGCTGTTTCCCTTATTCTATTCACACATCCTTGAAAACAACATATAATTTAATGTATTTAGGCATTCTGTTTCATTTTCTCATAAGTATTCCTGTCTATGCATTCAGCCACCCATCTAAACTACCTCTCTAATACAGCAGGCATCTATTGAATGTCTTCTCTATGTAGTATCAGGACCCTTAGAAATGTCATCTCATCTCTCTAAAAAAAAAAGTCAAAGTCCTTATAAGTGAAATGGAAGTGTTAAGACTGACTTCAATGAAGGATTTTTTGTGAAACCAAATAGGAGGAGTCAGATAATAATGAATTGGAGCATGCTGTAAAGACCCATGAGCTACATTCTGCTGTTTTCAAATAATCCATACAAAGACGAGGGTGGGGACTTCTTAACTGAATTTGTGATAGTAGAGAGTGTGGAAAAGGGAAAGGCTGTTGTTGGAATCTGGTATTTACTATTCATTTATCAACTCTGAAATTATACAAAAGGAAGAAACTATTCAGGTGTCCAGAAAGTAGGTGGGATAATTTAAGTAACTTCATGGGTTAGAAGAGCATTGCCAACTATCCCGAGTTCTAATCACGATTCTTCCACTAACTGATTCTCACACCATGGGAAAGTCACTTAGTCCCCTGAGATCTTAATTCTCACATTTGCATAATGAACTCATGAGGCTCGCCCTCCTTGATTTTGCAGTTATGAGAAAGGCATTGGTTAACGTTCACTATTAATGAGTCATTCCAAATTTTATTGCCTTTCCATGGCCATTTTGCAAAACCTCCAGCTTGACTGGGTCATCTTGCAGGTCTAGGCTCAGCTGGGAAAAGGCCAGAAGCTCACTGATCTGGGACGGCCTCATCCATACATTCCTATGGTCAAGCTGTTGACTAGGGAGTCCCCCTTCCCTTGACCTTTTGATCTTCAGAAAGTTAATTCAAGCTAATCCAGAATGATCTTAGGTTTCCAAGCACAAGAGAATAAGTTTTCATTGTCTTTAGTCTACACGTCTCTAGTATGTGCAGGTAATTTTTAGATTAAGATGCTCACTGTAACAACTTAACTTTAAAGAAATATCCAGTGACAGCACAGAAAACACGGGTGTTCTGGAAAACACAATATTTGTGCTTGAGTCTTAGGTTTGCCAAAATCATATTACCCAATCAAATCACCCAGATAGAAGAAATGGAAAACTGACTTCTCAATGGGAACACAGCAACTTCTCATTCACAAGGGCTTGGAAGAAAGGGAAGAAATAATTTTAGTCGACAATTACATAACTTGCCATAAGAGACAAGGTGAAGTATTTAAGAATGTTTCACATGAACCCATATAACCTGATAGAAAACTCAAGTTTTGTTGAGTAACAAGAGCCCTACCCCCATCCTCCAAAAAAGACATTATGAGGAACTCATTAGAATATTTGTTTCCTGTGTGCTAATTGAAGGATGCCATCAACTACCCATACCTGCAAATGTCCTCCTTTTCCCTGGCTCTAGCCCCCATCTTCCTTCAGCCCACATAATGGCTTCACTGTCCTTGGGGACTTCTTTTTCACACTATGTCTTAATGCCTCCATTATAGCAGTGTGTCCATTGGGCATGGTATGATGTTTCCCAGGCATCTCTATCCACCCTACCCCCGTGGATATTGTGTTATCCCAGATCCTATAAGTACCAGAGCTTGAAAAGTAGGAGAAATGCTTTCCTCTCTCCTTTGATTGATACCTCCTTTTAGAGGAATCCCAGAGCACCACTGCCAGAATTCCTTGTGTCTCCCAGAATTCCCTACTGGAACAATTTTCTTTCTCCATCCCACTTATTACTCAAACTTCCACAGGTTCCCAGCACAAAATTATGGAAAGCCAGGAGGCAATTCTAAGATGTTAACATGAGGATCATCATCAAATAATTCTCTCCTTGTACAAGTTCTAAGCATTGACAGAACACAGTTGACCCTGACACCCTGTTTCCATGGTATTAGTTCATTCTTCAGGACCACATTAAAACAGAGTTGAGCCAGCTTCTCTGCTCTGTTGAACAGCACTCAAGAACACACACTCTGAGAGAAGATACATACAGACTCAATTGTAGGCTGGGCTCCTCAGTAGCTGTGTTCCTGAGCAAATTATAAACTCTTCTAAAAGCCTCTGCTTTTTAAGCTTAGAAATACTAAATCATTTATATTTTGAATTATCATGACAGTTGTTTACATGATAGTACAACATGATTAAAATGATATGCTTGGACAATAAATGTTTATTCCTATTGTCAGTATCTTCATTATTGGTATCCTCTGAGGGTTCCCTGCTGGGAGATGGTATCACTCATCTGTGAAATGCAGAACAAATGTGTGTTATTTCAGTTTTTGGCTGCAACCTTCATGCCCTACCCTGAAGCCAGGCTAGCTCTCCTCCTTGACTCTGAATCCCCGGGGTCAGGGCCAAAGAATTGCTTTCTTCTGCCTTATAGATGAAAATTCATTTGGTAAGGGAGTCATAGCAGCTCAGTGCATTTAAATATTTCAGTTTCTCCCTGAATGTTTGCCAGCCTGTTAGAAAAGTGTTAGTAGCAATGAAGATTAAGAATGTATTTAGAAAGAACGTGTGTGTGTGTGTGTGTGTGTGTGTGTGTGTGTGTGTGTGTGTGTGGTTTTAAACATCTGTGTAAGTGAACTTCTGATTCAGGAGAGATGTCTGTGCTGGGGGCAAAGGCTGTCTTGTACAAGTCTCATTAGGAGGTGACTGGTAGAAAGCCAGACCGGGATTATCACAAATGGATGCAGAGGGAGTCTGGAAATCAGGCCTTCTGCCCACTCAGCAGTTCTTGGCACTGGGCCCCATCTCAACTATCTAATGCTATTCCTGCATTAGATGCTGCAAACACAATTGACTTCTATTACTTATAAAGCCAACCACTTTACCTCATTTAAACATTTAGGAAAGGACTTCAGAGATTTCTGAGATGGTGGACAGCACAACCAGCCCCAGAGCTCCACCACCACTCAGACTGCATAACAACAGAGCATCCCTTCATTCCACATGCAGCATCCAGACCCCATTAGCAGATCATTGTAAAGGCTTTTTCTGTATTTGAAAGGTACACATCCCTAAATACTCTTCTAGTCCTACAGCCATTTGATACGTGATCAGTGCTGCCTACTATTTCTAGACCTGGGATTGTGAAGATAGATGTGATATGGAAGTCAACTTTAGAGTGCTCCTAGTCTATTGTGGGGAATAAAAGGTAAATAAATAAGACTGACACATGCTACTAGTGTTGTGGTGATTTGAAAAGAAAATGCTAAAGGAACTAAAAAGATGTAGAAGAACAGAGAATGGCTTCATAGTTATGGAAATGAAGTGTCCCCCTTAAAGAACTTAGTTGACTTAGAGGGAAATGGAATAAGGGATAAAATGTTCTAGGAAGAAAAAAATATGTCAAAAAGAAATAAAAGTTGGCATCAGACCAAACTTTGGTTAAACACAGGAGACCTTGTTTGTTCTTAGGCAAGTTATCCTGTTTTGTATAGATGCAGTCAGCTTCACACTCCATAAAACTGAGCAAATTAGCTCCCCCGGATTATGGTGAGGATCAAATTGCTTGCATAAGTAAATAGCCCATAGGATTGTGGCCTAGAAAGCATTACAAGGTGCCTGTTAGTATTCATTTGTGTAGCTAGAACTGCACAAGAAGCGAATGACCCCAAAGGCCTTAGCTGGGATTCATCCTGTAGACAAAAGTCCTGCCAATGGGCTGATGGTGTTAAGTCAAAGGAGTGACACAGCCATGGTTATATTTCAGTAGATGCCAGGAACGGTGAGGTTAAAGGTGACCTGGGGGGATTGCTAAGGAGAGCAGAAGGCAAAACCAAGGGAAATGCTAAACTCACTCTAGTTTTCAAAAAGGTAAATTTTCTAAATTTAACCTGTCTGTCAAGAGACCTTGTTCCTATGGTGGATCATTTCTCACTGTGCCTTGAAAGTACTCCATCCTCAGCTGTCCTTATAGACACTCATATGGGTTAATGAAAAATGAGAGTACATATTCCATTTCTGTAGGAAATATCCAGGCATTCCGGTGTTGGCTAGGAGCCTGAGAGATGCTCTATACATCCTTCTTAGTCGCAATTCCCCAGGTGAGGAACTATAACAAGGAATTTATTTGGTCCAAGTGAGCCAGAGTTGCCCCTCACAGACATGCTTGAATTCCATTGAATCTAGTATGCATGCATCTACATTCTATCTGTAGGGAAGGTTCTTCCACTTCATTATCTAGGAAGAAGTTGGAAGACTGTGGTCCACAGACCACATCCAGTCCATGGTGTGTTTCGGTAAGTGAGATATTATTGGAACAACAGCATTACTTGCTTATTTACATATTACCTATAGTTATTCTGTACTAAAATATTAAAGATTAATAATTGCAATAGGGACTACATGGCCTACAAAGTAAAAAACAAAAACAAAAAAAAGGTACTATCTGCTCTTAAACATTTGCCCACTACTGCCTTAGAACATGAATTTGTTGTACTAGTTTTAGAGACTCTATGTGTGCATGGTACTTGGTTGATCTCTACACTTTCATTGACCCCCTCACTACATCACTAGACAGAACCATAAGTGAGTTCTTTTCATTGTAAAGAAGGCAAACACAAGTCCTTGCCACAGTTTAGCTCCTAGTCTTGTCTCATGAGTCAATGTTTTCCTTCTGAGTATGACCTAGTACTATTATCATCAACTACTGTTTGAAAGCTCCTTGAAGCAAATCCTACCCTATATAATTTTTTCTGAACATTTGTGATCCATGAAGTCTCCAAACCACAATTCAACACACCCATAGAAAACCTTCTCCCATGGATGGCTTCAAGCTGTTGGAGGAGTATCATCCTCTCTGATTGTGCCACAGCTTGGCAATCAGGGGATGTTTGCTACCTCTTGCTGATGGGCGGGACTGGAGATAACTCCAGCTACAACCTTCTGAAACCTGGGGACCAACTGACGGTCAAGGCTAAGTCTACCCAGGTAGCAACTGGCTTCAAGGCCCTCCTCCTAGGCACAGCTTTCAACTGGTTCCCTGCAGACAAACTGTTATATAAGATCTGCACCCTTCCAAGGAGGGTCAGCTGGACTGTTCCGGCTAGCAGAGCCACTGGCTTTAGCCATGCTTGCCCTCCTCCAGTGCCTTGAGACAATCTGCTTTTCCTTCCTCTTTATTTTAAATGGCCCATGATAAAAATTAAATTAATAATAATAACAATAATAATAAATTTTAAAAAAAACATACACTATGCTAAATTGCTTCAGGGAAGGAAGACACAGAGGGAGTGGCAGGCAATAGGAGAGCCTGACTGCCCAGCCTCAGTCTCGGCCACTCTAAGCAGATCTAATTAGCAGGCTGGCAAAGCAGCGCTCCACAGGATGCCAGGATCATTAGTGCCGACCCCTCGCACACTGACTGCAATATGTGGACATGGCTGCCCGCTGGCACCATGTGGGCCCTGCTCTTGGCTGCCACATCACAACAGATGTCCAAAGATAGGTTTTGTTTGGGTTTTTCTGTGCTTGTGTTTGGAGGATTATTTTTAAGGTATTATGTGACCTTGTGCCAAAGATTTCTCTTGCCAAGGTAAAGATTTTTGATGGGTCAAAGAAGCAAGGTAAGTCAAGAGAGATTTAAACAATAGGCTTGCTCTGAGCTGTTGGAGTGAAAAATAGAAGGAAATGTCAATAAAAATCTAGATTGCTCAATTGGAATTTGAAAGGTTGACCAAAAGATGTCCTTCCAGCATTGCCTGTAAGAGTGGTGGAAATACTCCTTCGGCATCTGCAGGCCCCTTAGCCCTGCATCAGTGGGTGTTGCCAGTTTTGCCTCCTGGGTGTGTCTTAAATCTATTCATTTCTGTTTATGTTCACTGCTGGAGCCCTAATCCAAGCCATCTTCATCACATGGGCCTATACAGGTGATATACAAGCCTTGAGGAAGACTCACAGTAATAGTACATTATTAACATGTGTGCCTCACCTGTGTATGAAACACGTGTGTTCACATATGTGTCAACCTTCATCAATAGAGACAAAATGCCTTGTCCTGTTGTAAGAAATTCATAGATTGACCCCTTCACTTTATCAAATAGAGGCATACAAGAAAAGCTATCACATGGGGTATTAAACATAAACAGGAATCAGACTCATACTTCTAAGAAGGTTCCCTGTATTCTACTTAGAACCCCATGTGTGTATTATCTAATGAAAACTCAGGGCTTGTCAACTGACCAGTAGAAAAATGAAAAGTGTGTTTTTCAGATTTACATACTTATTTTATGTGTGTTATGTGCATGTATGTGCACCATGTGCATACTTGGTGCCCTTGGATGTCAGAAGAAGGCATCAGATCCCCTAGAACTGGAGTTACAGGTGGTTGTGAGCCATTGTGTGTGTACTAGGAACCAAACCCAGGTCCTCTGCAAGAGCATCACATGCTCTTAACTGCTGAACCATCTCTCCAACCTCCAAAGTTATTGCTGTTGTTATGAAATTCAGAACTAATACTGTCCATTTAGGAAGGAAGAGCCTTGTATCTCAAAACATTAGTATACAGATTTTTAAGTAGTCAGTTGATACAGAAATCTGAGCCCTCCCAGTTTGCACAGAAAGTAAAGATGCATGTCTTCTATTTGGCAACTGAATTTGAAGCTAAGCCCTCATGATATTAAAACATTTAATTAAAATTTCATTTGTCCAGATGTTTGACCATGTAATGCCAACAACTGGTTTGACTAATGTTTTAAATTTAATTGACCAGATGTTTTTTGGTGGTAGGTGTCTTAATGAGTAGGGGAAGTATTTGTGGAATGGAATCAAATTTCCCCGAGAAGAAGCAGCCTTACTCAAATATTGCTACTGCAGTTGCATAGAGCTTGTCAGAGATCCAGAAACTGTTTCATCTTCAGGCCTGTTCCACGAGAACAGTGTTCCTTCCATTGGCTCCATTCCATGGAGGTGTACTGTGTTCTAATCAGATCCTCCCTGAAACAGCTTCTAAGACAAGAGCTCAAGAAAAAAGTAAATGACACAATCAACAAACCAAAGAGAGTCCAAGAAAGACTGTTTTTTCTTTCAATGAATTGAAAACAAACGGATTTGGGAACTGAAGTCTCCGGCTCAGTGCTGGGTGTGTGGCTTGTTCCTTTCTCATATGCCAGCAAAAGCGGCTACCCATGGTTTCCTCGGTGCTTTTGCGTGGATGGTCTGAAGCTGCACAGCACCCCTCCCTTTCCACCTTCATAGGTAAGAAAGTCTAGTAGCTGAGGCACTGAGGACCATGCTTGAAATTACAAAGCTGGGAGGAAATTAGAAGGGATGTTGACTCCCAGGCTTTCTGGTACAGAGCCTAACAGTTACATCTAGCATCTTTATATGGTATGTGATTTGCTTCAACTTCAGGGTCCTTATCCCTGTGTTAGAAGGCAGGCATAGGTGACCTGCAAGCGTGTGATGTGCTTTTTACACTGTTCTCTGCTCAGTGCTTTCTGAGTGAACCCTCCCCTGCTCCATCCAAGTATTAGTTATTATACTAGTCAGAGATGATTGTGAATGCTTCTGTGTTTTTGCCTGTCTTTCCAAGCTAATGAATGACCTGAATTCTGGTGTCCAGGCACTTTCCTTTTTCCCTGTTTACTGCTACGGTATAGGAGGCCAGATGTTGCCTTCCTGGGTCTATATCCTTAATAGCTCCTTATACTTGTCCCACAACTCCGGGCTTCCCCAGCCATCTGCACGGCTCACATTAGAGACTTGGTACTCAGTAGCAGGGAATCTCTGCATAGGGTCCAGAATGAAACACCTATACAAGAGAAGAGTGGCCACTAGAACAAAGGCAAGAACCCTTAGGAAATGTGTGGCTGTGGAGAGTGCTAGGATCCAGGTGGGGATCTAAGAATGTGGCCCCAGGTATGCAGAACCAGCCCTGGGAAGCCCAGCATAACCATACTCTGATACTCCAGCCAGTCTCAGGTCACAGACCATCCCACTGAACCCATTAGTGTTTATTCCTTTATTCCCTAAATCCACTAGGAGTTCCTGTCTTGGACAATATGGGAGGGAAGGTTCAGGGCTGAATAAGATGAACTGTCTGTCCCTGACATTCCAGGGATAGTGCAAACAATGAGTGATGTTTTTGTTGCTAATAACTCCACTAAAATAACCCAGAAACACAGCAAGGAGTTTATCTTTCTTCTGAAAGAAAACAGTCTATGTCCTGGGTGGAGGGGGGCTAATGAAGGAAGTTAGACAGAAACTAAGACAATGAGGAAATGCAATGACTTCACAAAGGATAAGCCACAAGTCAGCTAAGGGACAGAGCAGAAGGGAATTCAGAGATGCGGACACAGGCCAGGTGCTCATGAACAAAAGGAGTCACCCTCAAAGTGCATAGGAAACATTTGGGCTAAACAAAGAGCCGTTGCAAAGCCCCCGAGGTCAGGTGTAGCATGTTTGGGGAGCAGAAGAAGTACAATAATTAGGTTACAGGAACATGGACAAAGACAGAGACCAGAGTACACTTCTCCTCATGGATGATGGGAGTTCAGACTCAAGTGTCAGCATGATTTAGAGCATGGAGAGCCTTGAGCAGCAGAATTTCAGGAGCTCCTTGATGACCTTTCTGAATGTGAGACAGGCAAGGGTTTGGGGCAGGAAGCTATGGCAGAGTTTTTACAGACCTTTGTAGCTAGTAGTAGTGAGGTTTGGCAGGAAGTCAGCACCTGGCATGTCTGGGACTCAGGGTCCAGAGGAAAGACCTAGCAAGGACCACAATGTCTATTTGGTCCAGATATAAGAGAAGGACAGGCTTCGATACCCATAGGAGTTAGGTCACATTTGTTCAGTGCACCATTGGAGAAGAGAAAAGATGGGAATAGATGAACAAAAAGATAAGAAGGAGAAAGAAACGAAGGTTCCTAGACTCCCTGCAGTCTGTCCATGCTTCCCACAGCAGGTCCTGGACTGAGGGGCAGCTGGATGTCTAAGTCTTGCTTAGTTTTCCCAGTAGCTCTGGGAGAGTACAGAGCTAACAGAAAGGAGATAGCTGGCAGAGGTGGGATTCCCAGGGGCAAGTTACAATAGGGCTGGGTCTCAAAGAGAACCTTGTATCTCCTAGGCCTGACATCTTTCCAGAAAGGGAGGAAGGAAGGAAGGAAGGAAGGAAGGAAGGAAGGAAGGAAGGAAGGAAGGAAGGAAGGAAGGA
>CABHPQ010154128.1:5486-30724 GCA_902168405.1 Peromyscus aztecus | reverse complement strand
TGTGTGTGTGTGTGTGTGTGTGTGTGTGTGTGTGTGTGTGTGTGTCTTTCCTGACAAATATCTCAGGTATTTATTATTCATGACATGCTGTTTTGAAATACATACACATTGTGAGATGGTGCAATGCTTCATTGGAGCTAATAAATGTGCAATGTGTACTTATTATTTTGCAGTGAACACAAATAGACTCTCAGCTGCTTTCAAATACACATTATATTGTTACTAGCCATGCCGTACAACAGATCCCAAACACATTCTTCCTAAGTGATATGTTTACACACCCTTTGTCATGTCTCCTCAGTCCTTCCAGCCAGGACTGGGCAATAAAAGCCCCACCTAGAAAACCACTGATGGGCGAGGTTTACCTAGGAGGTCGGAGGAGACGGCCGTCGACCACCACACTTGTCTCGTTCTTATGTTGGAAGTGATCCATTGCCGGAATGTCGCCCTGCTGCAAGACAGAGGGAGGATGTAAAGGCAGCTGTGACAAAGAGGTGGAACCGGAAGGATTCGTAGTAAAAGTCTAGATTTAAAGGTGAGGAGTTCTCAAACTCAGGGAGTGTAGCAAGGATCACACAGAGAAAAAGTCTAAAAGGCGAGCCGTTTCAAAGAGAGAACTAGGAGAGAGGCTCGGTCAGTGATTGATGTGTGGCCAATGAAGTTCCAGGTTGATGGCAGGGATGAAGAGGGAGTTAATCTTGATTGTCAACTTGATGGGATTTAAAATCACCATGGAAACAAATCTCTGAGCATGTATGGGAAGGAGCTCTAGATTAGGTTAATTGAGGTGGGAGGACCCACCCTACATGTGAACAAGTACCATTCTGTGGGCTCGGGTCCCGGACTGAAGAACATGAGGTCATCGGAGGACAAATACTTTGCCCCGGGACCAGGCACCTCTGCTCTTCCCCCACCTTCCCTGTTAGGATGGACTGTGTCCTGGACTGTCAGTCAGAAAAAGAAAACAATCCTTCCCATGTGGCTTCTGTCAGATATTTTGTAGCAGCAACAAGAAAAGTCGCTGAGACACAGAGTGAGTGCCACAAGTTTCCTCCTGGTCAAATCCAGCTTGACAGTGCGCTAGCTGGGTCTGTTCCTTAACACATGAGCAACGTGTGAAACTGCCTGTCCTTTGCAGGTGCTGTGAGAAATAAGGCAACAGGACTGCTTGGTCTAGCGTCTGAATAATAACATGCTCTTAGTAAATTGTACCTATTATCCTTGTTGGTATCAAGCCTGTGGATGTGTCACAGTCTGAGGGAAGGAATGAGGAAAAAGGTGAACGCTATGGGCAGAGGAGGAGACACCCAGACCCCACAGTCTACCCTGACCGAAGGGAAGGCTGGAAGAAGACCTGAGGACTTGGAGACGGAAGTGAGGCCTGGGCAGCAGAGTGCTTCCTGACAGAAGAGCCATCACCCAGCAAGGCTGCACCACCGGTGACTTCTACCTTAGTAGATTCATAGTCATGAGAACAGTGGATTGTGGAATCACTGGAAGTGAGGGTGACGGGCAAGGAACATCCCTGGGCTGAGGACTGGAGACATGGGGAAATAGGAAAAGGAAGAAAGATGAATAAGGACAGGTTGTTTCGGTTGCAAGAAGCTTGAGAAGGCCTGGGAAGTGATGGTACGGAATCACTAAGGGAAATAAATGAAAGACTAGGAAAGAGGCGGGATGTTTCCTAGTGCAAGATGCAGGAGCTGATGGGCTCAAGGGATTAGGTGGTAACAAACTGAGGACTGTGGAAACCTAGACGGGCTAGCAGTGGTACAACCATTCGGTGGTTTCAATAGCAATGGCCCCCACAGACTCATGTGTTTGAATGCTTAGCCCATGGGGAGTGTCACTATTAGGAGATGTGGCCTTGTTGGAGTAGATGTGGCCTTGTTGGAGGAAGTGTGTCACTGTGGAGGCAGACTTTGAGGTCTCATATGCTCAAGCTAGGCCTAGTATGGATCCCAGGGATTGAGAGAAGGCCGTCAGGCATGGCAGCAAGTCCCTTATCTCCTGAGCCTTCTTGCCAGCTCCCCCCTATACACACTTAAACAAAGTGCCCAGTTTATTGTTATCCTAGATAAATGTTTGTTCCAAATCGTCATCAAGATATAAGAATTAAACTGAGGATGTAGTTCATGACTATAACCGCAGCACTCAAGAGGCTAGACATGAGGATTGCAAGTTTGAGGACAACCTCTGGTGCATATCAAGACCCTGTCTCCAAAAACAAATAAACAACAACAACAAAAAAACATTAATTACCTGCCTTATACAATAAAAATTACTGTTACTCTGTTATTGTAATCTGTTTTATGAATTTATTGAAACTGTGGTAAGATTGAAATAAGCAGGCATTAAGTAGGCATTGGAACAAAGTGGCAATAGTGAGATAATATGTAAATGAGTATGGGAAAGGTTTACATAGGCTTTGTTAAGTTCCTGTGAGCTATTCTCAGTGCTGGAATATATTACATTTTTTTCTTAAGTTACAAAAAACAACTTGATACTGACTTATTAAATTACACTCTGGAATTTTCTCTTAAGGCAATTATAGCATTTTACATTTTCTTGCAATAATTCTCTTCTCTTTTCTGTGTATTTTTTCTGTTACAGCTTTCTAATGTATTCTAAAATTATTTTCAAGTGTAAGATTGCTGTAAAAATGCCTACCCATCAGATGTGATAATCATTGTCATTTTTCCCCCTTTCACTAGGTTTTCATCAAATAAAGAAAACTAAGACTGATGTAGCATTTGCCAAAGAAACAAAAGACACCCAGTTATTTCTAGGTTGGGGTGGCAGACAGCATCCCCTTGCCAAGAAGAAAATGCAATCTATCTGAGAAACAAGATGTCACTCTTAGCTGAAAGGCAAGGTTAGAAGTACCTGGATGGCTTATGATGACCTTCAAGGAGGACACAATGTCATCATCCTCCCAAGTTACCCACAAGAGAATAAAGCTTACAATGACAATTAAAATCCTCCACCTCCATAAACTCTGTCAGCCCACTATAGACAGTTAACACCAACACAGGAGATGTTTGACCCTCCTGACACCAGTTAAGATTTATTGCTAATTCCTACATGGCTACTTGCTTGAGTTTCTGGAAAAACAAGAAATATTTCCAAAACCTCATTCTGAGAAGAGATATTTGCAATTGACAGGTAAATGAAGCAAGCCTCGTACATGCCCAGATGTGATCAGGCATCTGTTACACGAAGCCCTGGCAAGTGAAACAGGTTGCATCTTGTCCTCTGAAACAGCTAAGAATGCCCCTAGCTCTGCGCTGTGCTCAGAGGCCCCAGTGTGACTCTTGGGAAAAGGTTTAAGATGAGCATGACAGTTGCTCCTTCACCTGCAATGTTACCTTTGCAGTTAGCAAGAAAGAGCGGAGAGCGCTAAACTCTCAGCGAACTGGTTTCTCAGTTTATTGAGCTGAATTCCCAGACACGGCACTGGGTGTCTTTGATACAAAGATGTACAAGTCACAGCTCAGAGAAGAAAGCAGTCACACAAACATGGCTGTAGTCCCTGGAGAACAGTCTAAGCAGACCCCACGGGAACAAAGATACCCACCTGGAGATCAGAAAGGCTGCTCCAATTCAGACAGACCAGGGATTTCTTCTCACATGTCTCACACAGAAAACAATATCCAGTTGGCATGAACTTGTGAAATACCCATTTTTTGCAATTTCACTGGAAAAGCTGAGTGGTAGGTACAGTAGCTACTAGTCACTGAAATGGGGTGCTGAGGGATAGGGCCAGCCCTCTGACTTCCTGGGTTCTTCATGCACAAATTCATCTACAGATGAAAAATTCAAGAACAAGTTGTGGGCTAGGGAGAGAGCTCAGTGAGTAAGGGCTCTCGACATCAAGTCTGATAGCCTGAGTTTGACCTCCTGATCCCCAGAACCCACACGGTAGAGGGAGAAAACAGATGATTCCCACAAGTTGACCTTCACATGCACACCTTGGCGCGTGCACACGCGCAAACACACACACACACACACACACACACACACACACACACACACACGATTTACTTTTTAAAGTGGAAGAAGTGAGCTAACCGGAGCAGACCCAGAGACAAAACTAGCATTGTGAGACGCTGTCAGCCAGAACATCACCCTTCCCTGACTAGCTTCTCTGTAAAGGAACCAAGAGGGAAAGGGCGACCTCTACTCCCGAATCGTGTCCTATTCTCTTTTTTTAAATTTATTTATTTTCATTTTATGTGCATTGGTGTTTTGCCTACATGTATATTTGTGTGAGCATGCCAGATCCCCTGGAACTGGAGTTACAGACAGTTGTGAACTGCCGTGTGGGTGCTGGGAATTGAACCCAAGTCCTCTGGAAGAGCAGTCGGTGCTCTTAACCTCCAAGCCATCTCTCCAGCCCCATGTGTCCATTCTTATAGGCAGCAGATCCATTAAACTGGACCAACAAACAATCTGTCATCTAATGTGCACAACAGCACGTGCCCCTCTGCCTCCGACCACCTGTGCTTTCCTGGGGGCTTAATGGCTAAGAACACTGGCTATTCTTCCAGAGGTCCCGGCTCAATTCCCAGCATCCACATAGTAGCCCACAACTGTCTGTAACTCCAGTTCCAGGGGATCTGACGCCCTCACACAGACATACTTGACAAAACACCAATAAAAATAAATGGTTTTGTTTTAAAGACAAGTAGGTCATGGTGGTGCATGCCTTTAATCCCAGCACTTAAGAGGCAGAGGCAGGTAGATATCTTTGAGTTAGAGGTCAGCCTGGGTTACAGAGAGAGTTCCAGTACAGCCAGGACTACATAGAGACCTTGTCTCAAAAAGCAAAACAACCAAGCCAAAGAAAAATTGACGGAGGCACCGGTGGTGCATGCCTTTAATCTAGTGGTCCTCAACCTTCCTAATGCTGTGACCCTTTAATACAGTTCCTCATGTTGTGGTGACCCCCAACCATAGAATTATTTCTTTGCTGTTTCATAACTGTGATTTTCTACTGTTACGAATATCTGACATGCGGGATATCTGGCATGCTACTTCCAAAGGGGTCTTGACCCACAGGTTGAGAACTGCTGCTTTAACCCCAGCACTGAGAGGCAGAAGCAGGTGGGTCTCTGAATGTGAGGCCAGTGTGGTCTACAAAGTGAGTTGCAGGGTAGCCAGGGCTACCCAGAGAAACCCTGCGTCAAAGAAAAAAGAAAAGAGAGAATCTCTCCCCATCTGCCTTGGCTTCTGCGAGTTAGACCTTCCTTGGGTTTTCTCCACCCTCTTTCTCTCCGCCCTCTCCTTCCCTTTCTGCCTCTTTCTCCCTCTCACCTCCCCTCTACAGCCTTTTCTCAAGACTCACTGTCATTGGCTTTTGCTAGTCTCGGTCTATACACCCCTGGAATACATTCTGCTAGACTGATTCCATTTCCTTTCCCAGCTGTAATTTTTTTGGCGAATATTTCCTAGAAATCGTGAAACGTTGCTATTGCCATTGTTCAGTACATCGTAGCAGAGGGAGAACGGATAGACACGCAGGTCCTGCAGTCTGCATCGCAGATGCACAGTACCACGCATGTCTCATCAGTTATTCCCCTAGTCTCCTGTTCTATTATTATTTCCAAGTAGCTCTAGGCAGCTTGGTACTTCCAAGCGTCTGGGACCATTGGCAGGAATAATAGTGAGTTACCCAATTGCAGCAACAAATCCAACCTTGCAAATATTTCTGCAAGTAAGTAGGAAATTATGTATGGTCCTGCCTGCTGGAGCTCACCCCTGAGGACGTGCTAGGCCCACTGAGGAGCCACAGGGTTGCACTGCCCATTGGAGTGGGGCACATAGCTCTTATTTCCATTAGGGGGAATTAATTACTACTCCCATGAAGAAGAATAACACTGAAATTATAATCCCACAATTTTATATTTTACTGACTCCAAAGCTTGTACTGCACATTATAACTTCTCAGAAATGGAGACACATCTAACAGTGAGCAGCCCTTTTCACTGTTTGCAGAATATAAAATAATGGTGTGTCTTGAAATCTATGAAGCCGTGAACTTGAAATTTAAACATTTAAAAGATAAGATATAAAAAGCAAGTTTCATTTATTGTATAACATGGTGACTATGAAAAGCTTTATTTTCAAAATCACAAAGAGAGTATATTTTAAAAGTCAACACTGCCTGGTGGTGGTGCACGCCTTTAATCCCAGCACTCGGGAGTCAAAGCCAGGCGGATCTCTGTGAGTTCGAGGCCAGCCTGGTCTACAGGGTGAGTTCCAGGACAGCCAGGGCTACACAAAGAAACTTTATCTCAAAAACGAAATGAAACAATAAATAAAAGTTGTTAACAACATAAATAGTTGAGGTAATGTATATATATTAATTAGTTCGATTGAGACATTCCACAATGCATGCATATTTCAATATATCCTGCAACTTAGAAAAACACATACAAATTTTATTTGACAAATATAATTTTCAACGTATATTTATTTATTCATTTATTTTCATTTTATGTGTATGGGTGCTTTGCCTGAATTTATGACTTTGCACCATATGCCCATCTGGTGTCCATGGAGCTCAGACGAGGGCGTCTAGAACTGGAGTTAGAGATAGTTGTGAGCCACCATGTAGGTGCTGGGAATTGAATCCTGGTCCTTTGGGGGAG
Organism: Peromyscus aztecus; assembly: GCA_902168405.1. Classification (NCBI taxonomy): domain Eukaryota; kingdom Metazoa; phylum Chordata; class Mammalia; order Rodentia; family Cricetidae; genus Peromyscus; species Peromyscus aztecus. The sequence goes on along the minus strand of CABHPQ010154128.1, from coordinate 24,071 downwards.
CAGCCAATGCTCTTAACTACTGAGCCATCTCTCCAGCCCCCCAAGTATATTTCTAAAATTCAACTTTTTTTTCCTGAAAGACAGTAAGTCCAGTGGCTAGAAAGTGGGCTTGGAATTCAGATAGACTGACTTTGAATTTTAGCTCTCATGCTCATTGGCGGTAATCACTGGCAAAGTTACTCAGTGTCTGCGTCTCCATAGCCTCACCTGAAAAGCTGGACTAGGGACTAGCACTTTCTACTCAGCCAAGCTGTGCCAGATTTACACCTTATCATGTGGTGTGACCGGACCAATGCCTCTAGACTGGTTAACACTCAGTGAGATGGCCCAGTGGGCAAGATTCCTATAGCCGTAAGTTTCTCCGGTCCCGCCTGGCCCTGCCGTCCACAGTCGCTTATAAAACAATCACTCAGAGGCTTATATTAATTGCAAACTGTATGGCCTATGGCAGGCTTCTTGCTAGCTAGCTCTTTCATCTTAAATTAACCCATTCCTACTAATCTCTACATTGCCACGTGGCTGTGGCCTTACCGGTCTGCTGGCATCTTGTTCCTCCCTTGGTGGCGGGCTGGTATCTGCCCCCCTCTCCTCTCTCTCCAGCTTGAATGTCCTGCCTAACCTTATTCTGCCTCACCATTGACCAAACAGCTTTACTGATCAACCAATCAGAGCAGCACATATTCACAGCATACAGAAAGACATCCCACAGCAGGTGCCTGTGGTACAAGCCTGAGTTCAATCCCCAGAAGCCACGTAGAAGTGGAAGGAGAGAGCAGATGCCGAGTGATCAAATGAGTGATGAGACTTGCCACCAACCCTGACGACCTGACTTAGATCCCCAGAACCTACGTGATGAAAGGAGAGAACTGACTCCCACTGGTTGTCCTCTGACCTCCACAGGCACGCCTTTCCACAAGCTCATCTATACACACGCGCTCGCACACACATGCATACACACACAAAAAAATATATATAATAAGAAATATTTAAAGGAAAGAAGAGAAGGAGGGAGGGAAGGAGGTAGTGGGGGTGAGGAAGGGAAAGAGGGAGGGAGGGAGGGAAGGAAGGAAAGGAGGCTGAGCACATACCTCAGCAGTAAAGCACATGCTTAGCATGCACGAGGCTTGGGTTTGATTCCAGGACCTAAAATGATGTGGAAGTTGCACAGCTCTCTGATTCACGATGTGATTGTGGGAACTTAGATAGCACTGCCCACTACAGCTGAGCACTGTAACCTCAGCCTGAGAACTCTAGCTTCTGCATGTTAAACCTCGGGGAGAGGGTGTTCACAACCGAGGGGAGAGGCTGCCTGGCTGCTAGCCCATAGTACAGTTTCTGCTACAAAGAGCAAACCACAACGGCATGCTCTGTCTTAAATTTTTATATTCTAATGGCTGGAGAAAGGCCAACGGTAGAGAGCATGTCTAGCAAGTGTGAGAATGTAAGTTTTCCATCCCTGGTGTCCACTCACTTTTTTTTTATTTTGATTTTATGTGTGTGGGCCTTTTGCCTGTATGTATATCTGTGTGCCACTTGTGTGTCTGATTCCAGTGGAGGCCAGAAGAGGGTAAAGGATCCCCCAGAACTAGAGTTAAGTTGTAGACGGTTGTGAGCTGCCATGTAGGTGCTGGAAATCAAACCTGTGTCCTCTGGAAGAGCAGACAGCACTCTCAACCACTGAGCCATCTCTCCAACTCCCTAGTAATAGAGTAATCGTTTATATGATTGTTAAGTGTTTTAGGAACACTAGCAAGCAATTCTAGGAGTCAAGCAGCCGGAAGAGGCCAGGACCTGACTCCATCACAAAGCCTCTATATGACACAGGTCCTGGCCACACCTTCATTTTAACCCACAGAAACTGGTTTGGGGATTCTAGCCTCCTGAACTGTGAGGTAATGGATCTCTGTTGTAAGTCACTCAACTGTGGCAATTTGTGACCACAGCTACAGGAAATGAAGGCGGTGAGATTGTCCTTTGCTTTAATCCTGGTCATTATTTTCTGAGCCATAGTCCTTGGCCAGAATGTTCTAAGCTGACACTAATTTGACCTCTACATTGAATTTACTGATTTGAATCTAGCTGAGCCTTTACCTAAGAAAAATAAAGTAGGCTGTCATCGATATTTAGAATTTCATTAAAAACAGCCTAAACAAGGGTGCCCTATTTGGGGAATTTGAGGCTGGAAACCAGGAGGAAATTCCCAGAGTTCATTTTCACTCATTAACTTATTCAGTAATATTCACCGGACACCTGCCACGGGCCAAGCACCAGCTCGGAGTTGTAGAAACAACAATATACTAGCAAAGTTCCCTTGGGGGTGTTCCGTCAGCTTCGGCTTTCAGTGAAGAGGAGAGAAAAGGTAAAAGGGCCCAAGATGGAATAAATAAATATGAAAAACCTACTTCTATGAACAACACACACACACACACACACACACACACACAAATATGTAAAATACTCACAACACCTCTCTAAGCCCTGTAGCACTATGAACAGAGCAAATGTTTCATGGAAAAGGAAACCTTCCCAAATGTGGAAATCAGGCCAAGAAGAGGGTCAGCCCTCACCAGGCACAGAGCGAGGCCCTCAGGGCAGACACAGAGATGAAACATCCCTGAACACAAGGTAGGAAGAGGCAGATGAAGGCTGAAGGGAGCATCTGTTTCATACTGCCTGCATCCTGCAAAGAAACTCAGTCACATGTAATAATGGATGTAGCTGAAGTTTTCTCTAGTCCTGCTCAGCCCCACGGACCCTGTAGCCACTTATAAAATAATCACTCAGAAGCTTATATTAATTAAAACTGCTTGGCCATTAGCTCAGGCCTACCCCTGACTAGCTCTTATATTTAAACTCAGCCCATTTCTGTTCATCTATATGTTGCCACATGTTCTGTGACTATACCTGTGTGCTATTACATGCTGCTCCCTGGATGGCGGACTGGCGTCTCCTCACTCAGCTTTCCTCTTCCCAGAATTCTCCTTGTCTGTTTATCCCACCTATACTTCCTGCCTGGCTACTGGCCAATCAGCATTTTATTTATCATCCAGTCAAAGCAACACATTCACAGCATACAGAACATTCTACAGCAAATGGGTACCGAGTTCTAGGCAGCCAGCAGTGAGAAGCTGGGGTGTGCCATCACAGTGGGTGACTCTAGATAGGAATGTACTACACATCGTGAAAGGCTAGAAGAGAGAGTTGTAAGAGTTGTCACAATAAAGAAATGAAAAAAATTAAGGAGATATATATGTTTAGCAAGACATAAATATTACCTCAAAACATTACATGGTATCCCATAAATGTGTATAAATTGTATGTGTTTATGTATGTTTAACTAAATTTTTAACAAAATAAAGCCTTGAACTTCAAAATGCATGCATCAAAACACCACATTACACTCCATAAACATATATAATTGTTATTTGTCTATCAAAAACTGAAATAAACCTAACATTTTAAAAAAGTAAATTATCAAATACAAAATATAGCCATGACTCAGTCACTAAAGCTGAACTCTCATCAGTTGAATAAGGAGAAATTTAAACTACATTACCATATTCATCAGCCAACATAAAGCAAACTTCTTGTATTTAAAGTTGACCATAATCTCACGTCTACATAGGTTTTTAAACTCTAAGGAGACATTGTTATCTTCATATGATCTTGGGAAGAGTGATAAAAATCTAGAGGACAAACCAAGATAGCTGAGGACTTACAATCAAATCATCCAGTTCAAAGGGCAAGCTGTATAGTGCACGACCATCAAAGAAAGGGAAGGTCCCTCACCTCACTTAGTCATTAAGTTTCTATCACTTAATATTTTCATGGGAAATCGCCCCCATCCTCCATTTTATTTTATATATTTTCAACACTATCTGTGGAAACTTTTTTTCACCAGGAAATAGCCAAGTGACAAGCGTTCTTGCTAAAGAAATCTAATATCACACATCCTGACAAATCCCTTCAGACGTTCCTCACTTCATTCAAAGACCTGGCCTCCTCTGACAGACTGAAGGGATGAGCCAGCAGGAGCCTTATTGGCCTGGTGGGGTGGGGGCACGGGGGTTGAATAGCTCCCTGGGAAATTCTGCCACCCAAGGGAAGCTCTCAAAGGTCAGACACAAGCTTGGCTCCATAACAATGCCTCCCTAGTCCCAAAGGAAGGGTGACTCTCAGTGCAGGCTGGCCTGTGAATTAGATTTGCCCACCAGCCCAGCCCCCGTGGATGCAAGATGGAGTCCTCAAGAGGGGTACACAAAGCAACAACAGCTTTTACTAGAATTTACTGGTCAGCGTTAACAGGAAGCGTTCGGTGCCACTTGTATAATTCTTGTTCGAGACAGTCATGGCAGTGAAGGCAAGTCTCACAGCACCCAAGGAGGGTTTGGATGGACACTGTGAGGACTTAACCAGCTGAACGGGAAATGTGGAAAGCTCCAGGAGAGGAAGCAGCAGGTCCCTTTAACAAATAAATGGCTTTTAAAAGGAGGCAGTAAGGGGGCACTGGAGAGATGGAGTGGGTAAAGTGCTTGCTACTTAAGCATGAGGACCTGAGTTTGGTCCCCAGCACCCACATAAAAGCCAGATGTGGATGAGGGGTTGGGGCTGGCTCAGTGGTAAACACTTGCCCTATGAGCCTGGTGACCTGTGTTGGATCCCTAGAACCCACACGAGGATAAAAGGAGAAAACTGATTCCACAGAGTGTGACCTCTGCACACTTGTCACGACAGGCATGACCACACACGCATACCCACACACTTGCAAGCACATTTAAAAAAAAATGCAAAGAAGGGGAGGAGGGGAGAGAGGAAAGGAAAGACAGAAAAATAAGAATTACACAATATTAGTCATTATTGCAACTGGCTGTGTCTGCAGATGAATCGTGATACTCAGTACTGTGTTTGAAATTCCAGGGACCGGAAGCAGAATTCTTCATTTACCTTTTCACTCCCCACCCCCGCCCCCATTCTCCTTGCTGTTCCCACAGTGACCCGCCCACTGCCATGCTCTTGAAATCCCCTCAAAAGCACTTGAATGAACCGTCCTTCAACGCCCAGTTCAAATTCCTGCCTGTTCAAAATCTTCCACGACAGTCTCTGCACAATGTGGTCCCCTCGCTCCTTTTCTGAGACTCTCAGCACCGGAAGTCAGTCGGAGATTGTCACAGTTTCCTGCGTTCCTTAGTTAGCTATGGAGGGTTTCGTATCTCTGGCCGGGCTAAAGCTCTCTCGGGACAGGGAACATGCTTGTTCATCGTTCTCTTACCATGGCAGCTTGACCTCATACTCAGTTGTAAATACTCCTGACCTAGTGCTAAGTGATGGGAAGTCTCTTTAAAAAGCCCTGCTCTATCTCGAAAATCCAAAACAAACAAACAAAAAACCCACCTGAAGTGAGAATCTGTAAATGTGAGCTAGTCTCTGCCTTGGTTAGGGCTGCAAGGAAGAGAAAAACCAACTCTGGCCCAAGCCAGAAGTTGGAATGCCTTGATTCCCACAACTGGAAAGCTCAGGTGTAGATTCAAGCCTGACAGGGGTTTGCACCCCTCTCCTTCCCCTTTCTCCACCTTGTCATTTGTGACAGTTCCTGCTCTTGTCACCTTGAGGGAGAAAATAGTACTGCGTCTCCCAACATGCGTCTAGTAAAGTGTCAATAGAAGATTCTGGTGCGGCCGGGGTATTGCATCTCCTGCCCAGTCACTGTGGCCGAGGAACAAGAACTGGTCAGGTCTGGATCCCATTAAGTGGGGAAGGGGGTGCATAGTTCCCCCAAAGGAAGGGGTAGTTAACAGTTACCTGAGGGGTGGAAGAAAAGAATTCAGGGAAGAAGCCGCTCGGGCCCTTCCCTGCATCTCTATGAGCCCTCCACCATATGCCCAGCTCTATCTTGTGGGAACTGGTCCCAAGCCAGCTACCTGGGAACTACACAACATTGCCATGACTTCCTGTACTCTTGCTATATAAACCAGATAATGTGCCAGTATTTTGTAAGATAAACACGATTACACTTTTTGAAACTTATGTGTGTCTGTATGCATTTGCATGTATCTATCTACGTGAGTGTATGTACACACATGTATGCAGGTGTCTGAAGAGGGTGTTCAATCCCTCAGAGGAATTATAGACAGTTGCGAGCCACTTGACCTGGGTGCTGGAATTAAGTAGCTAGCACTCTTCCTTTGTTTGTTTCTTTCTTCTTCTTCTTCTTCTTCTTCTTATTATTATTATTATTATTATTATTATTATTATCGATAAGGTCTCTGTTAGTTTATGGGCTCTCCTGGCATTTGATCTGGCCGTGCTGGGATCCTGGCCGCCCACTCCACCCGCATCAGATCCACTCTCTTCCGCCTGCAGCAGATCTGCTTTCTTGTTCAATACGGACAACTGGGTCTCTGATGGAACTACCCACCTCTGACCATTCCCCTGGATGTGAGGCTTCGTTTTTCAAGCATGGTCCTCCCTGTCTGGCTTTTTTTTTTTAAGTCCTGGTACCAGGCAACTGTGTCTCAGGCTCTTAGCCCTTGGCCCCTATTCTTGCCTGTGCTTGCTTTGTTCAGGCCTCCTTTGAGTCCGGGGACACCTGAGGCTCGCAGGTTCCGGACTTCTCTCTGCCTCATCCTTGGGAGCCGCGTCATACACCTCCTCGCTCCCACTGGAGCTGCAACTTGGAAGTCAGAGAGGCCGGCTTCATCTTGCTCAGCACACACAGGTTCTCCGCTGCAGCGACTGCTGATCTAACCCTCAGTAAGGTATGTACACATTATTTGCCTGTGAGTGAATCTAATTCCAAATTTTAGAGTCCGATTCTTCCTGCGTTTCTTTCGTGGACACATGTGCTCGTCTGGCTCCTGAAGCCTGCTGTACCCACGTGGAGGTCTCTCCTGCTCACTCCCCTCTCTCAGCAGCCCGGGAGACCCACACCTTAAGCTCTAGCCCGCGTCTCTGGCTCCTGCAGCCTGGCTTTCCCTCACCTTACAGCCAGCCTGCAGACCCGCTGTGCTGTCTCTCAGTTTCCGCCTGCAGTCTTGCAGCTCACTTTCACTCCCAACTTGCGCCTGGAACTTACAGGAACACACTCACACAGTGTTCCACTTTGTGACTCTCTCTCTTCCTCCGCAGACTCGGATTTTATTACAACAGCCTGGCCTCGGTACAAAGCAGTGTACCAAAAGAGACAAACTTGTGATTTCCAGATTCCCACAAATCGTTAACAACTGCTACTGCCACAGACAAAGGGTCCCCAAATGTCTTATACTTAAACTTGCTTGCTATGCTACACTTCCAAAGTCTCTTACCTCTAAAGTTCTACTTCCCCGCTCCTAAAAATATCTTTTATCTCTATGATTTCTTTGCACTCTGCTCTCTCTCACACACACACACACACAAAAAAAAAAAAACAATAATATCTTAAGATTATGCTGTAAACTCTTATCTCAGGATTTGTAAATTGCTCATTGGGTATAGTTTAAAATCTGTATAATTTGTAAGAAAATTTGGCTTTAAACTTATAATGAAAGGCTTATAATTAAAATTCTATACATGGGTATATATCTGTAATTCAACTCCTGTTCAAGATATGTATTTGTGTGTATGTGTGTACATATGTATGTGACTTAGATTTAGCTCTATGGATGTGTGAATGTAAGCTGGATTTAACTCTGCGTGAATGTGTGTGTAACTTGGATTCAGCTCCATGTGTATATGTGCATGTAACTTAGATTCCACTATTGTTTAGGAAAACATGTTTTAAATAGCAATCATGTGGCTCTCTTCCATCTTGGCTGATGATCTCATCAGGATGTAGGCAGCCACATGACTGGCAATCATCTTTACTGACATTAAAGAGCACATATCATGTGATACTTCTTCGTCCTAATGAGCTCTCTGTTCATTGTATCTCCTTTTAGACTAAGGAAGCAACAAGTCTCAAACATTTGGGATTGATATGGACTTTTGTGTGATGATAGAAATGTAAGGTTATATTTGTTACAACATACTTTATATGTGATTCAACTCTGGTTTAGCATATACTCTATATGGTGATAAAAATTTAAGGTTATAAAGATCTATTCAGATTAACAAAAGCTGACTAGAGATTTACACCTAAGTACTTATGCCTTTGTCAAGTGTTCAACATCAAGCTTCTACATAATTTAGATAGGTGGCAACATGAGTTTGATAAATAAGGTATTTGATAAGTAAGATATATATTCTATAAATGGAATGCCTGGTCCCCCAGAGGGTCCTTTTCCCAGGGTTGGGCTTTTGGGTCGCTTTTCCTTGCCTTCTTAGGAGACAGCCTAGTGGTTTGGAATAAACTTGGTCCATTTTCACCCACGTAATGGCTGCTTTGGTTTCTTTAATGAACCCATTATCTATAATTAAATTTTTATTTTGATACTAGAAGAGCTTAAACAGGGATGGAATATAAAGTCCTATTCTTATAAAAGCTACCAACTTATTGTAAACTGTTAAAGATAATTAAGAAATGTAAGTTGATGGTCACCTTAAACAGGAATGGAATATAAAGTCCTCGTCTTATGAAAGCTGCTAACTTATTGTAGATTTTTTAAGGAACACTAGTTAAAAGTCATCTTACAAAGATCAAATTCTTTAACTGTAGTCATGCAAAGTTCTAGTATAATTAAGTACAAGGATAAGCCTAACTTAGCCCCTTGAATATGTTTTCAAAGTTAAGCTTGAAACAAGTAACTAGAAACAAGCAAAGTTTGTCTATTCAGATATACCTAAAAAGTCCTCAAATGCTTCAGAGATCTGCAGAATATGGCATTTAAAGTGTTTAATAAAAAAAGGCTTTTCATGATAAAGAGACATGCCAGCACCCCTATCTCCTCCAAAGAAGATGCATGGGCACAGAAGAACCTCTACCTGGAGCTTGTTTTAAATGTGCCAACGCCAGTCATGGACAAAGCAAAAGCAAAACAAAACTGCCTTTCACCTCAACTGCTGCCAGGACCATGTCCAGACTGAGGACAATCAGGACACTGGGGAATTGACTGCCCCACTTTGCCTAGACAAAGTAGGATAACCCACCCCACCCAGCTACCCCACCCGCCACGCCAAGTTCCTACTCCACAGGAAAGTCTGTCGGATCTTCTGGGCCTGGCAGCTGAAGACCGATGCTGCCCAGAGACCTCCGCCCCCAACAACCATGGAGGACCCTGGGGCGGGGCTGTCTAGGTAGCCAGTAAGACTCTGTCATTTTTAATAGCTTTGGAAGCTGCTCGGTCTGCACTGCTGCTTACTCAGGTAAAGTTTATCCTTCTCAGACTGCGGATGGGGTTTGATGAAGAGGCTGGGGTCCCTTTGTCAGTTCAACAGCGGCAACCAAGACTTCAGCTGCCTTCTCGGTTCTTTGTGTACGAAATTCAGGCCACAGGCCTCTCTCTCCTAGAGCTACTACTAGGTCTAAACAGATTTCACCTTGACACCAGACTCAGAAAGGAGAAACACTCACAGGACAGATTTCAGGGTAGCTCTTTACTATTCCTATATTGAAAGGCGCTCACTTTATAATGGTTGCTCTCAATAATCAACCACCCGTGTCTCCTGGTAGATGATTAGATAGAAAAAAACGTGTAAAGTTTATGTGAAGATATGAATGCTTAGCTGTGAGGAACTCAGAAAACGTTTTAGGGTCTAAGGTGTCTAAATGCAAGTTATAAAGGCTGGAGGAGTGGAAGGTTAAAAGGTGATTTTTTTTTTAAGTGATTTAAGGTGTATAAAAGAATGAAACGTTTCAGGTTTCTTTCCCTGACTATGTTACTGTTATATTAAGGCTCCAAAGTTCATAGTCTTAACATTAATCATTGGAGTTCTGATAAGCTATTAATCCAGCTCTGACAGAGCATCACTACTATTACCATTGTCACAAGCACAAGATTTTAAGTTCCCTTTGGTTATGTTCTAAGTATAGACTTAAAAGTGCTTCTCATTGTGCTAACATCTGTCTAATCTATATACACTCAGTCTTCTGGATAGAGGAAAGGGTGTTCACGCTTTGAACCAGAATCATTTTGGGGTCCTCTGTAGCTCAAAGGCTGCCTTTTCTACAATGTGGATTTCAGTACAGATGACAAACAGTGGGAATGTTAAGGTCTCTAAAATTTATCTCTTTTTGTAAACTCAAAAAATTCTTGTAAGCTCCAGGGAGTTGACTTGAATCCACCTCAAACAGGCCATCAAATGGACTCCAGGTAAGTTCTGCCAATCAACAGCCTAAGTTTCCACACCTATTCCCTGACCTCTCCCTGGTTTTGGGACTCCCCTCGCTCAATTACCAGGACTTAAGAAAAAAAAAATTCCCCCTAAACTTCTTAACTTTATCTTCCTCTTTGCCAGGATCCTGCCGGGTCTCCTCAGAATCTGCATCCTGGACAACTTGAAAATGGCTGCCCTAAATGGTCCAACCTCACAGACTGCTTCAACCAGGCCTGCACTTTCCTAGCTACTAGTGCCAGAGAAGGTCAAACAGAGCCCGGCCAGAAAGTGAAACCGCCAGCTATCCCAGGACTTGGCCAGCATCTCAGCCTTCTTGGGTCCCCAAAGATGCCAACATCCCCAGACAACAGGAAGCAGTCTAGAGAACACAGTGCTCCCATCCCCACCTCACCTGCTACCCCTTCCTATTTCCTCACCTTTTTATAATGAACAAAAGGAGGAACTGTTGGCTCTCACTGCGGCAGCCTGCCTCTGCCGCCAAAGCAGTTAAGTTACCGTGTCAACGGTCGGTCGACAGGTGCCTTTCCACCATCCGCTGTGAGACATGTGCGCCCTTAAAAGTACTGCCAGGCACAGCTCGCTCTCTTGCCGCTTGCTCCTCTGTTGCCTCTTCTTTTCTCTCTCTCTTCTCTTGCAGTTCTTCTCTTGTTCCTCCTCCCTGATCTCTGCCTGCCTGCCTCCCTCATGTTCCCACTTCAACACAGACTCTCGCCAACGCCCCCAATAAACCTCTTGTGCTAACTCTGTTGCTTACGGCTTGTTTGCTTAGTGGCAGATCTTGGCAGGCACTCACTTCGCCTTTCTTTTTTATCTTTACAGTCTCACAATGCAACCTCGGCTGTCCTGGAACTCACTATGGAGATCAGGCTGGCCTTGAACTTACAGAGGTTCCCCCTTTCTCTGCCTCCTGAGTGCGGTAACTAAAGGTGTGTACCACCATGCCCAACAAGACCAGCATCCTTCACTGCTGAGCCATCTCTCCAGCCCCCACAATTACATTTATCAAGTAATGTAATATAACGCCCATATACTGTCTCTAACCCTCTGAACAACAACCACCAAGTAGATATTATTATACCTGTTTCATAGACCATAAAACTGGGACTTCAATAAGCAAATGGACCTTTCCAGCAGCCAGATCTTCACAGAAACAACTGCTTCTTTGCATCGCAATTTCTGTCTAGATGAGGCTTCCTTGACCGGTGCCGACATTCTAAAGATGAAGTGGGGCTGACAAGGTGGTACAGTGAGTAAAGGTGCTTGCCACCAAGCCTGGCAGCCTTAGCTCAGTCCCCAGGACCTGGGTGGAAGACGAAGAGAACCAGCTCCCTGGAACTTGTCCTCTGATCTCCACTCACACACCATGGCAGTCTCACACCCCTACACTCATGTACACACACACACACACACACACACACACACACACACACACACACACACACGTGTACATGCACATACACGTGTACACACACAAAAAAAATTTGAAAAAAAAACCAAACTAGTGATGTATGCTGATTTTTCAAATATGGGAACTATATTTTGCATGCCAAATTCAATTCTTTACTTGAAATAATAAAGCAATATAGCATTTCCCAGTACTTTTCTATTGAACAAAACTAACATCTTTCATGTTTACTATAATGAGACCAGACAATACAGGAAAACAAAACCATTCCTCTGATACCTCAGTGAATTTTAAACACATACACAAATTAATTCCAGAACAATGGTATTTCCAGAACCAAAGAAAAAAAAAAAAGAGATGAAAAACATTTAAATGGATAAAATGCAACAGACATACATAAAAAAAAAAACTGAACACAAGGCAAAATAACATTGCTTATACTTCGAAAATAATGTTTTATTAACTAAGTCCTATAAAAACATGTAGTGGCAACAAATACACTCAGATTATTTGTAAACTACAGTGGAAACATAGAGGATATTTATAAAATAATTTCTTAAGACATCAAATGAATTAATGCCAGTATCATACAGAGAGTATATTGTAAGTGTGGAAACAATTGATTTTACCAATCACATTCTTTTTAAAAGTATGAATGAAATAGGAATCTCATTGTTTTTATAATGTCCAGAAACAAATTGATCATGTGTTTTCTGTAATATAGTTTAAAATAGTAATTATAGACTAGTGGTATAAGCCTCAAACCAAAGTTAAATAAACATGCCAAGTTCCCTACACAGCCTAACTAGCTGTTGCTGGTTACATAAAGCTGTCTTGAGAGCAGCAGCACCTCAGCCACCCCCAGGCATGAGGATTGTAAGCACTCAAGGTTGTATGCTGCTCTTTTGTGATGGTATCTTGTGTGACTTAGTTGGGGCATTAAAGATTGTGTTGGTTGATTTCAAAACATGAACACAAGTTTTTGAGAGTCCCCCCTTTAAGGGTCAGAGCCTCTTGCCCTCACCTCGCGTGTGGAACATGACCAGACGATTCAATCACTTTTAGAGGGCCGAAGCGATGGGCATGCTCTGGGAAGGTGGAGCTTACTCAACCCAGCATATCCCTTCTCCTAGGTGTGTTAGCTGCTGGGCTGCCAGGAAGAGGCCTCCAGACAATAACCACAGAAGTGAGCCGTCTTGGAAGCAGATCCCAAGCCTCCACTAAGACCTCAGGTGCCTGCTGCCCTTTCCAACATCCTGACCACAACCACAGGAGAGACCCCACGCCAGACCCACTCAATAAAGCTGCTCTTGAATCCTGATCCACTCACAGTGACTGGGGTGGTTATTTTTTTAAGGTCATTGCTTTAAAACATTAAATTTGGGAGCATTTGTTATACCACAATAGACAACTAATACACCACTGTGTCAGGATGTAGTACACAGCTTATGGAGGCCATAGCTGAGAAGTAGGAAATGCCAACTATCAATTTAGAATTTAGTTCCCCCCCCCCCCAAAAAAAAGGTGTCTATGGTCACTCCCCTTCTCAAGGGACTGTTCCAAGACATTCAGTAAATACTCGTGAAGTACTGAATGTTGTATAAACTATACCCTATCCTCTACACTCATACCTATGCCCATTGATGAATTAGGCAAAGGTAATAGCAATCATAACTAATAATAAAAGAGAATCATTTTTATTTTTATTTTATTTTATTTTATTTTTTTTGGTTTTTCGAGACAGGGTTTCTCTGTGTAGCTTTGCGCCTTTCCTGGAGCTCACTTGGTAGCCCAGGCTGGCCTCGAACTCACAGAGATCCACCTGCCTCTGCCTCCCGAGTGCTGGGATTAAAGGCGTGTGCCACCAACGCCCGGCGAGAATCATTTTAACCATTTAATAGAATAAGGATTGTGTGAATGTTGTCTTTCTCGTTCAAAACACAGGGTTTTTCATTTGGTGCTTTCAGCTCACAGATGACTGCACGAAAAGGGATTTTGAGAAGTGAAACTATAGGTAAGGGGCAGGAGCGGCAGTACACGTTCCTGACCACGGTAGAATGTGTAGGTCACGCAGTGACCCTCCATGGTAAACAGTTACTCAGCTGAATGAAGATTAGAGAGGGCTACCCTGAGAGAGAGAGAGAGAGAGAGAGAGAGAGAGAGAGAGAGAGAGAGAGAGAGAGAACATCCCACTGTGACTGAATCTGACTTCAGAGAGGCCCCATGGAAAAACAGGTTCACTGAGCCCAGGTTGGTAAGACACAGCCAGGGCCGATTGGTTGGATTGGGAGCACAGTTGGGAGACTGCCAGGAGCTTTCCAAGTACCAGGAAGATAAAGTAACTCTGAAGGGTAAGGGATGGATGTGCAAGGGCACAGATTCAGGGATCGGGGAGTGAGCCCCAGCAAATGGAGGAAGGTAAAGTCCAGAGGGGAAGACGGGTGGGAACGAACTCATCCTAAGATGAGAGTGGATTTTACACAGCTAGCTAGAACTCGGACTAGTGGTCTCAGGGGTGGAGATTACAGCCACAAGGTCAGAGGCTGCAGGATCAATTTTGTCCTGGATGGAGGAAAATTGAGAAATGTTAGGATTATAGCTCAAAACAGTTCATAAAGACTCTGGCTGCCTTTGAGGATTCAACAGGAAATAATGTCTTTTCCCATTTAATGCAAATGTTAGTCAGAACCTCTGGTAATTCCTGAAATTGCTACCGTTGTCTGTTGGTGTATCTTCATTTTCACACTCTCCGTGACAGCGTGGAGGCGGGGCAATACCAGGACCATGTCCACAGCTGTCCTCAGAGCCCTGTCAGCTCACCTCTACATCTCCAGCTGTGTTATCTCAGACACATGTCCTCAACCAGGTGTCCCTGAACATGCATAGGCTGGTCTAATGACAGAACCAGCATAACTAAAATCTGCTTATCTGCATTGGATTGTTATGGCCCTTCACAACCTTAGCCATAAAAAAAAATGAAATTCCATTGTTTTCAACAACATGGATGAAACTGGAGAACAGTATCTTAAATAAGATGGGCACAGAAAACAAGCACCACATGACTTCACTCATATGTGAAAGCTAGGAGTTGTTCTCAAAGACATTGAGAGTAGGGGGCTGGGGTTATAGCTCACTTGATAGAGTGTTTGCCTGGTGTGGTGTTTTCGATGAGACTGGCCCCCATAGACTCATATTTGAATGCTTAGGGAGTTAGGGAGTAGCATTAGGAAGTTTGGCCTTGTTGGGGTAGATGTGGCCTTGTTGGAGGAAATGTGTCACTGGGGGTGAGCTTTGGGGCTTCAAATGCTCAAGCCAGGTTCAGTGTCTCTCTCTCTTCCTTCTCCCTGCTTATCCAGATGTAGAACTCTCTGTTCCTTCTCCAACACCATGTCTGCCTGCATGTCACCATGCTTCCCACCATGATGATAATGAACTAAACCTCTGAACTGCAAGCCAGTCCCATTTAATGTCTTTATAAGAGTTGCCATGGTCATGATGTCTCTTCACAGCAATAGAAACCCTAACTAAGACACCTAGCATTTACAAAGTCCTAAGTTTTATCCACAAAACTAAATACACTAGGTATGGAGGTGTCTACCTGTCAGCCCCAGGAGGATCCAAAGTTCAAGGTCATTCTTGGCTACATAGAAGCTCAGGAGCCTGGGATACATGGAATACATGAGACTTGGTCTCAAAAAAATTGATTACCTTTTTCATTAATTTATGTATGCATATATGTGCACATAAGAACAACAAATTTTTGAAGAGATATATTATACTTGATTTAAACATTCTATAATGCATGCATCTTCCAAACACTGCACTTCCCCATTGATATGGACAATTTTTATGTTGTGATGTGCTAGTTAAAAATAAATATAAGGTTTTTTTAAAGAGCTATAATTACAAATCCAATAGATTTAAGAATGAAAAGAATGAAGGAAAATCAGACAGCCTGGTAGCCATCCAAACCATTAAAAATGAATATCTTTAGACCATGTTTCAGAAACTTAGCAGTTACTTTAGCACACATTCCCAAGAATAAGTCAAAATAGTCAGTGTTTATATCTACAAAGCTAGAATCTCCCGGTTCCTGGAATTGAAGTGAAATAAATCGAAGTCCCACAATGGACCAAAAGCTGCCCTGGTCCACCGTCCTTAAGATTTCTTCAAGTTATCCGCATGTCTAGCATTCTGTTGGCTTCAGTATCCAGCCTCTGCGTCCTTCCACCTTGACAACATTATAACGTGGACCACACCCCTTTCACTGATGCCCCCCACAAAGCCACTACTGGTAGAAGAAGCAAATTTTACTAAAGATTTATGGGTCATAGAAATTCCTTAGCTGGGGGCTGTGGGTGTAGCTCAGCAGTTAAACACGTGTCAGTATGCTAAAGGTTCCAGGTATAATCCCCAGTACTAAAGAAGAAAACAATTTACGTTTTATTAGTCTTGTTCTTCCGTCAACCATGGCCCCAATCATTTCGTGTGATGTTTAGTGCCTGGATCAACTTGGGGTGTTCTAACAAAATGCCTAAGGCTGAGAAATTGATAACTAGTCAATATTCGCTTACAGTTTTGAAAGCCAAGACCAAGGATCCAACAGACAGGGTGTCAGATGAGACCGTGCTTTCTTCTTCACAGATGGCACCTCTCACTGTCTCCTTACATGGGGAAATGGACATCAGGGCAGAACGGATAAGCAGACTCTCAGTTCCTTTCAGGAAGGTTTCTTATTAGCTAAACTCTGCCACTGTGACCAAATACCTGACAAAAACGACTTCAAAGGGAGAAAGAACTATTTAACTCACAGATTTAAAAATGTCAGTCCACCATCCTTGGCTCTGTTGCTTCTGGTGAGACAGAATATCACGGCTTCAGGGGAGTGTGGCAGAAGACACTCACATCATGGCAGCCACAAAGCAGTGAGTTAGAAATTGGGTTGAGAGTGGTTGGAGAGAGAGCTTAGCAGTTAAGAGCACCAACTACTCTTCCAAAGGACCCGGATTGGATTCCCAACACCCACATAGTGGTTCATAACCATTTGCAGCTCCAGTTTTGAAGCAATCTGATACTCTCCTCCGGCTTCTGTAGGTACCAGACACACACAGTATACAGACATACACATAGGTAAAACACATATACACATCAAATAAGATAAAAATGAAAAAAAAAAGCAATGGGCTGGGACCAGATGTAGCTTTCAGAGCATGACCCAGTGACCTACTTCTTTCAACTAGACCCTGCCACTTAAAGTCTCCCAAACTTCCCCAAATAGCACCACAGCTGAGAACCCAGCACTCAACCCATGAGCCTGTGGAGGACAGCTCACAGTCAAAACATAACAGGCACTAATGTCGCTCACAAAGTTGAAGCCACCATGACTTCATTGCCACCTAAAGCTCCAATTCCTAATACTGCCACCAACATGAATCATGACAAGAATAACCATTCAAAGCTCAGTACTCAGCCTTCAGCCATGCCCTAGTTCATTGACTATGTGCCAAACACCATTTTATATGTGTTATCTTCCTTAGTCCTCATTGAAACTCTTTGTATTCGTTACTTTCCTGTGTATGATAAAACACCCCAAGCAAAAGCAACTTATGGAAGAAAAAAATTTAGTTGGTCTGTGGTTCCAGAGGGAAGTGTCCATCAAGGCAGGGAAGCTTGCTGGCAAGCAACAGGCATGACGTCTAGAGCAGAAAGCTGAAAGTTCACAAAGCAGGGAGAGTGAATTGCAAGTGGCAATGGGCAAGTGGCAAGAGACCACCACCAATGACCTACTTCCTCCATCCAGGCCATACCCCCTAAACCTCATAAACAGCACTACCAACTTGGGGCCAAGTATTCAAACATAACAGTAGGGAACATTCTCATTTAATTCAATTCACTACACCATTTGAAGATGGAATTCTTCTAATGACAAAGAAATTAAGATCTACCTAGCCAGGTGTGGTACCACATGCCTTTAACTCCAGCACTTGGGAGGCAGAGACAGGTGGACCTCTGTAAGTGTGAGGCCAGCCTGGTCTACATAGCAAGTTCTAGGAAAGCCAGGGCTACAAAGAAAGACTGTCTCAAACAAACAAACAAACAAAGATTCACCTGAAATCCCAGCACTTAGGAGACTAGGTGGCCAACCTTGAGGTACCTAGTAAAACCCTGTCCCATACCAAAAATAGAAGAAAAAGTAAGAGAAGTAATAAGAGGAGAGGGCCAGGTGTGGTGGTTCATGCCTTTAATCCCAGTACATGGAGGCAGAGGTAGGTGGAGGGACTGGTGTAGCCAGAAGGTTCCTCAGGTCCCACCCGGCTCCATGGTCCCTCAGCCGCTTATAAAATAATCACACAGAGGCTTATATTAATTACAAACTGTATGACCATGGCCTATGGCTCAAGCTTCTTGCTAGCTAGCTCTTATAACTTAACCCATTTCTATTAATCTATAAGTTGCCACATGGCTGTGGCATTACCCGTCTGCTGGCATCTTGCATCTGGCAGCATCTGGCGTCTCCCCCTCCTCTCTCCTTTCTTCTCTCTGTATATCTGCTTGGATTTCCCACCTGCCTCTAAGCTGCCTTGCCATAGGCCAATGCTACTTTATTTATCAACCAATCAGAGCAACACATATTCACAGCATACAGAAAGGCATCCCCCAGCAGACTGGTCCTGCAGAATGATAACCACAGGATCTCCATGACTTGGGGCAACAGTAGGCTATCCAAGAGTTTTGGTGAGGATCCAGAGATGATGATGTGCCAGAGGACTTGAACCAGACTGACTCATTGCAATGAACATTTTGCGGGTGGGACTGATAGGACAAAAGGGTATATATACTGCGTGACACACGGCAGCACCCAATACCACTAGGATGAATGAAGAGGTGTTGGAGAGATGAGGAGTGAGGTAGGTGTGTGTGTGTGTGTGTGT